>PVKP010037444.1:8531-21747 GCA_004027715.1 Plecturocebus donacophilus | reverse complement strand
GTGTGGACAGCGGCTTTTGCCAGGGAAAGGAAGCAGGTACAGAGGAGCCACTGCGGGCTGAGTCCCCCAGGGACACACGTGGCCGGCAGCTGCCTTGGCCTCTCCCAGAGGCAGAGGTTGGTGTGTTGTGGAAGGCTGCGATGAGTTTTGGTAACACTGGGTCCCCCCTACCCCAGGCTCCCAGGCCAGCCCACATAGCTCAGCAGACTCGTGTCACTACGGTTGGATGGGGCTACCGCCCTGTCCAGAGTGGGGCCGCTCCCTGGCGGAGGCTTCCAGTGGCCAGCCTGGCTCTCAGCACGTGGGCAGCTTTGTTCTCAGGTGTTGCATTCGAAGTGTCCGTCTGGGAGGTGGCGCTTGCTGGCTTTGGGGAGCACGGCTCCAGGGCTGGGGACTCTGCCCTCCTGTGAAGACGTGGGGACCCCTGGGGCTGGATTCCTCTGGCAGGCAAGGGCCAAAGGGACTAACCAGGTGTCTCCAGCTGCCGGGAGAAGGGTGCAGCTGAGACCTTGTGATGGGTGTCCTTCCGTCATGGTGCGGGGGGCACTTGAGCTCATCTCCTTCCAGTACTCTTCAACCTTTAGTCAAATGAAGACCCATTTCTCATGTGCTATCGCACGCATATCATGTCCTCAACCTATTGAGAGGACACTCCTCATTTATCGGCAGCGGATGGGAGCGGGGTTCCCTGGGACAATTATCTTTGCATTGTCTGCAGCCGCCTTGGGAGAAAGGCAGTGCTGGCTGGTGAGAGGAGGGAGCGGCTTGGACTCAGGTCAAGTTTCCAAGTTCTAGCGCTGCTACCTCCCGGCCACGGAGCTGACTCAGGGTTCAGGACCTTCCCTGGGCTCAGCTGCTCTGACTGCTGAATAGGCATGGTAAAAATAAAATCCTTCTGGTAGCATGGTGTCAGTGACATTGGAGAAGGCACTGGGGGCTGCCATGCAAGGCTGTGCAGGTTGCACACTGTACAACTCCAGATGGCACCATTCTCACTGGGGTCTCTGTGAACACGCTTTCTGCGTGGCCATCGGGGCTGCCGTGTTGCACATCTCAGTGGTGGCCCTGGAGTTGTGCCACGTGGGCCCTGGGTACCCTTCCTGAGCTGTGAAACAGTTTCTGAAGTGGTTATTGATATTTTTTTTTTTTTTTTTGAGATGGAGTCTCAGTCTGTCGCCCAAGCTGGAGTGCAGCGGCATGAACTTGGCTCACTGCAACCTCCGCCTCCCGGGCTCAAGCTATTCTCCCACCTCAGCCTCCCGAGCTGGGATTACAGGCACACTCCACCATGCTTGGCTAATTTTTTTTGTATTTTAGTACAGACAGGGTTTCATTATGTTGCCCAGGGTGGTTTGAAACTCCTGAGCTCAGGCAGTCCACCAGCCTTGGCCTCCCAAGTGCTGGGATTGCAGGCATGAGCCACCGCGCCCAGCCGATAGCATTATTAATAGACGTAGTAGACGCCACAGACCCCTCCGCTGATTTTGGGGTGGGGTTGCAGAAAACCGGGCCAAGATTGACTCTGGTCATGCCCATGTTCCGGGCGCTCCTCCCTTTCTCACCTGCCGTGCTGGGGTGTTGCCTTGCTTCACAGGGTGCTGGGGCTGATCGCCCCTTTCGGGGCATTCTGTGGGTGCCTTCTGTTCCAACAGCGTCTGCTCTGCCCCCACCCAGAGAGCCCCTATTCTCAGCAGCGCTTGCTCCAGGCTTCAGGAGCCACAGGCCAGGCCTTACCTCCAACCCTGGCCAACCAGGACTGGGCTTGTGTTCTCCACACACAAGTCCCGGAGCCCGGGGTGTCTCCTCCTCCTCCTGGCTCTTCCCAGGGGGTTTCTCTCTCTGTTCCCAGGGTAGGGCTGATCCCAGCATCCACATACAGCAGAGGAAGGAGGGAACGAGGGTCACCAAGAGAATGAAAGCACTAAGCTGTTTTCCCACCAGAGGGTGTAGTTGCAAAGCCTAATTTTCCCATGCTGTGCCTCAGTTTACTCGTGGGTGCTGTCACCCTCTGTTGGCCACCTGCAGAAGGAAAGCTGGCCTCTCCCAGTGATCTGGGATGGTGGATGGGCAGGGGAGAGGAGGAGCGCGGGGGCGGGGTGGGCGAGAGCTGCTGGAGGAGACACAGCACGCCCTCCGTCTCCAGCCTCTGGGCTGGCCCACAAGGTCCCTTCCCTCCACCTGCTCTTGTGACTTCTGCCTGGCCAGCCTCCATGACATGGCTTACTTAGGAAGAGATCTGTGTTCCTTTCCATGGCTGCTGTGATGATACCACAAACTTAGTGGCTTCAAACAGCACTCATTACCCTTTCTCTCTCTCTCTCTCTCACACACACACACACACTCTCATGTTCACATACGCACGCACACACACACACTTTCACATTCACATGCACACACACACTCACTCTCACATTCACACACACTCTCACATTCACACACACACTCTCACATTCACATGCACACACACTCACATTCACAGACACACACACTCTCATTCACATGCACACACACACTCTCACATTCACACACACACACACACACACACACACACACGCACAGTGCTTACAGCACTGGAGGTCAGAAGTCTGACTTGGGTCTCACTGTGCAGGAATCCTGAGGTGGGCCGGGCCCGTTCCTTCTGGCAGCTCCAGGGAACAGTGTTTCCCTGCCGTCCGCAGCTTCCTCGATTGGAGGCCACTTGCATTCCTTGGCTTCGGGCCCCTCCCTCAAACTTCAAATCCAGCACCGGCGTGTCTCTCAGACCCTGCTTCCAGGCAGCACCTTGTTCTCTCTCCTCTTCTCCTGCCCCCTCTCCTACTTAGAAGGTCCCTGTGACTGCAGTGGACCCACCTGGCTAATCCAGGCTCATCTCCCTTCCCAAGGTCAGCTGGTTAGCAACCTTCATTCCCCTTTCCCAGGTAACGTAGTGCAGGCACAGGCTGCAGGGATCGGGATGTGGACATCTTTAAGTCCGTGATTCTGCCTGCAGCCACAGTGTTTATAAAGTCAGCTGCATTCGTCAGGGCAGGCACTCATGGTGCCATGACAGACAGTCCAGGGGCTCATGGTGGGTCTCCTGATTGGGTGACTCAGGATCCTGGATTCCCTTCAAGCCATGATCTCGGCTTTCTCGGGATTTCCAGAGTGCCCTGATGTCTCCTCACCAGCAGGCATAGGCAGCAGACACAGAAACACCCCTAGATGCTCTCCCGCTGTGGCCTTGAAGTGACCCAGGCCGTTCCCGCTCACTTCCCGTTGGCCTGAACCAGCTCATGCTCCACCCAGATGTAAGAGGAGCGGGACAGAAGCCACTCCCCAGTAACACTGTCCCCAGCAGAAGGGGCTGAGCCCTGCCATTCTGCTGAGCAGTTCATCCACGCCACGATCCCTAAGAGGGCGCGGGTCAGAGGCACGTCCCCGCTCTGCACGCCCTCCCTGGTTCCTGTGTGCTGTGATTCCGAGGCAGCCCCTGGCTGTCTTCAAGGCCGTCTTTGGAGGTCTGCCCTCAGGCCCCTGCAGCTGCTCTGCAGGAAGGGCGGGAGTTCTCATCTTCGGGGCAGCCCGTTGCAGCCAGTGACCAGCAGCTACGGGGTGGAAAGCCCTTCCTTCTGGAGAGAGGAGCCCCCACCCTCCGGAGCTCCCCTGGGCCAGGGCTGGGGCTGTCAGTCTCCCCGGGAGCCCAGCCTTAGAGGTCACGGCGTCTTTGTGTCCCTGTCTGGCTCTGAGAACCCTGCATGACACAGCACGTGCCCAGGGCTGTGGCCTCAGCCCCATGTGTGCAGACAGCGCCTCAGGTGCACCCGCTCCTGCACTCAGCCCTCCGCCTTCCCTCTCCTCGTTTCCCGGCTCCTCCCGGGAAGGTCAGGGTGGGAAACTGAAAGAAGGAAGCCAGCAGAGAGCAAGTCCAGGCAGGCAGGTTCCTTTCAGAGCCTGGCCTTGGAGCTCAGCCCCTCAGCCTGCGGCTCAGGATGTCTTGGAGCCTGGGGAGTGTCCCTGGGGTCCACAATCAGTAGATGGAACCGCAGGGCCGTGAGGGTGCAGCCATGTGCGTTGCCTGGAAGGGATAGGTTTGTAGAAGGTGAAAGCTGGTAGAAGCTGAAGGTTTATAATAGCCTACAGTGACGTCATTTCCGCCCCCCTCTTTTCTAGCCAGGTGTGTAAATCAATTATTCGTTGGGAGTGATTAGGCTGTGGATGGCTTTCAGTGTGTACCTCTGGACTCCCTCTCTCTGAGTTCAAAACCTGGCTCTGCTCCTTTGGAGCTTCTGCTGTGTGGCAGATAAGTGCCCTATGCCTCAGTTTCCCCATGTGTAAAATGGGGGTGATGCCCTGACTGCTGTGGGGTTTCAAGAATCAGTCCATGTCAGATGATTGCCTGGCACACGGGAGTGTGTGAGCTGGGCCGGCCCTGGCAGTGAGAGAGAGCTGGTGACCACCAGAAACCCTGGCTCTGGGACGGCTTTTGTCTCTTCTTTGTTGGGCAAATGGGCTCCCAGCCGGGCTTGGGCCTCCATCGCCAGGAAGGCGGGACTGGGCTTGGGTACTTGGCGCTGGCCTCCAGAAGTCCTTGGCAAGCCCTGCCTGGAGCAGCTCCGGTGCCGAGTGCTTTGACACCAGGCGCTCCCAGAGCTCTGCCCCCACTGCCAAGCGGCAGCTGCTCCGGAGGGCACGGGGGGCTGGATTTGGCTGTGGCTTCTCCGGCTCTGCACAAGAGCCCCCCTTCCCTGGCCCCGCTGCAGCGTGGCTGCCTCCGGCTCCTGTCACCAGCCTCTCTTCCTGCGTTTCCAGCCGAGCTGGGATCGTAGTCTGTTTCTCCATGACCGACCTGTTTATCTTCTCGGGAACTTCTTGTCATGCCGGGAGCGCAGAGCTTGCAAGTCGGGGCAGGCAGGTTTAGCAGCCCAGGCAGCCTGGAGAGGCTCTTTGCTCGTAAGTGGATCTCTCCCCAGGAGCCTCTTGGAATCTTTAGCAGCGACTGACCCTGCTGGGCCCAGACACCCTCCCTGCCCTCTGCTTCCTGCCCTGCTGCTCGCCGGGGTCTGGTTTTCCTCGCTGCTTCCCTGGCCAGCGTGTGGCTCTGTGTGTCTGCCTGTGACTGGTTTAGATTTGTATGAAATAAAAAGTAAAGAGAATTTAACTTGGGCAATTGAAAAAACAATAAACCAAGCATTGAATAAAAGCAGATCTTTATATTTGGCAAAATTGCCATTAAGAGGATCTGTTTACCCTAAACTAGAATTTCTTTCCCAATAAGTTGGTGATAAAGATTTTAGATGGAAAAGACGTGACTGGCTGAGTAGCCCGAGGGGCTGTTCTGGAGCTCAGGGTGGGGTATCCCACCCTGGGGCAGTGCTAGGGACCCCAAGGACAGAGCCCTTCACCAGGCACGGACCATCTCTGCAGGGGCCACCGTGCACTGGCCCACCTGGCCACCAGCCTGCCGTGGCCTCCCTCTGCCCACCCACTGTCCTTCATCCCCTTGACAGCTCCAAGCTGATAAACTGTCACCGGGGACCTCGGGGGGACCACTCAGCATCACTGTAGGTTTCAGCGGTTTGAGAGCGCCACCCCACCCTCCCCCATGACCGTCTCAGTGGGAGCAGACCCCACGGGAAAGCTGGGCATCTCTCCTGGCTCACAGCTTCGCCACGGTTCCGATCCCACCTCGCTCTCAGTGTCTGCCGGCACGTCTGTCTCCCTTGCTACACTGCTGTGTGTACCTTTGTTCACAAATGTTGATTGAGCCCCACCTGTGTGCCAAAGACCACGCTGGGCACGGGGGGGGGCACAGAGGGGCAAACAGCAGACACAACCCCTGTTTCCAGAGCTTTCATTCAAAAGGAAGGCAGATAACTCCCAAACGAGCAGGTGAAAGAGTGATGCCAGGCGTTGAGACAGCCATGAAGAAACAGGCAGGGCACGGGACACAGAGACCCGAGGGCGTGGCTTTAGATGGGTAGTCACAGAGGTCTAAGGAGATGGCATTTGGCAGAGAGTTCCAGGCCAAGCAAAGAGCATGTGCAAGGGCCCTGAGGCAGCCGGTGCCCAGCATGCTTGCCCTCACTGTGAAGGCAGGGACCATGGCTCCCTGTCCTTGTGATCTCTCCAGCACTTGGCACAGTGCACATAATAGGTGCTCAGTAAACTTTTGTTGAGTGAATATGAGCTTTTAATTCAGCTGGTGCAGGGAGAAACGACCACACAAGAGGAAACGTAAAGATGAAATGAGATTTTATTTTTTGAAATGGAATTTCGCTCTTGTTGCCGAGGCTGGAGTGCCGAGGCTGGAGTGATTTCGGCTCGCTGCAACCTCTGCCTCCCGGGTTTAAGCCATTCTCCTGCCTCAGCCTCCCGAGTAGCTGGATTACAGGCATGTGCCACCATGCTCTGCTAATTTTGTATTTTTAGTAGAGATAGGGTTTCTCCATGTTGGTCAGGCTGGTCTTTATCTCCCAGTCTCAGGTGATCCACCCGCCTCAGCCTGCCAAAGTGCTGGGATTGCAGGTGTGAGCCACGGGAAATAAGATTCTTACAAGTACGGAGGGTGCGTGTCTTCCCAAGTTTCCTGGGTCAAAAGCTGATGTTCCAAGCAGGTTCTTGCTACCTTCCAGAGGCTTCTTTCTCTCTCCAGGGCCCAGGGTGGGGCTGACTGTCTGGTCTCGCTGGGCAGAATTCTTTGTGCTGGGAGAGCTCCAAAGGCCACTGGAGCATCAGGGGAGAGCCTTGGCTCACAACTGATTAGATCAGCCTTAACTCAGAAGCCAGTAGGATGCCTTCTCCAAAAGATACAATTCCAGCCAGGCACGGTGGTTCATGTCTGTAACCCCAGCTCTTTGGGCGGCTGAAGCTGGAGGATCGCTTGAGCCTGAGAATTGGAGGTCACCCTGCAAAACATAGTGAGACCACATCTCGATAAAAAATTTAGGCCGGGTATGGTGGCTCATGCCTGTAATCCCAGCACTTTGGGAGGCCAAGGTGGGTGGATCATGAGGTTAGGAGTTCAAGACTAGCCTGGCCAATACGGTGAAACCCTGTCTCTACTGAAATAAATACAAAATTAGCTGGGTGTGGTGATGCACGTCTGTCATCCCAGCTACTTGGGAGGCTGAGGCAGGAGAATCACTTCAACCCAGGAGGTGGAGGTTGCAGTGAGCCGAGATCATGTCATTGCACTCCAGCCTGGGCAACCAGAGCAAGACTCTGTCTCAAAAAGAGAAAAAATTAAAAATTAGTTGGGTGTAGTGGTGCACGACTGTAGTCCCAGCTACTCAGGAGGCTGAGGCTGGAGGATCACCCAAGAGCTGGAGATACCCTGGGTGACATAGTGAGACCACGTCTCTATCAAAAACTCAAAAATTAGCTGGGTGTGATGGTGCACATCTGTAGTCCCAGCTACTCAGGAGGCTGAGGCTGGAAGATTGCTTGAGCCTAGGAGTTGGAGGCTGCAGTGAGACATTCTTGTATCACTGTACTCCAGCCTGAGTGACAGAGTGAGACCCTGTGACTACAGAACTAAACTAAAATTCCATTTGAAATGATGATGAAGTTCAAAATAGATAAAATTCCAGCAACTGCCGACCACCCTGCTTTCCCTAGGGGGCTCCCCAGACTGATTAGATTGGGGTCAAGGGTATTTCAGGGTCACCCGGGAGTGATGGGTCCCCCTCCCTGGGACGTGGATGGCTCTGGGAGGGCTGTGAGCTCTCTGAGTTAAGCACATGGAAGGGGTCCTGACTGAGCAGCTGCTGTGAGCCGGGCACTGTGTCTGGGAATGGTGCGCTTCCTAGTTGTCTTATTTCTGTGTTCCTGTAAAAAGTCACTGTGAACTTGGTGGCTTAAACCAAAAGCTTATTCCCTTACAGTTTTGGAGGTCAGAGCCCCGACATGGGGCTCACGAGGCTAAATTCAAGGTGTGGGCAGGACTGGCCCCTCCTGAGGCTCCGGGGGAGACTCTGTCCCCTCGTCTGTCCCCTTCCTGGGGCCGTTCCATCTCCTACATCATTCTAACCTCTTGCTCCTGCTGCCCGTTTTTGAGACAAGATCTCACTCTGTGGCCCAGGCAGGAGTGCAGCCGTGTGGTCACGGCTCACTGCAACCTTGACCTTCCTGGGCTCAGGCGATCCTCCCACTTCAGCCTCCTAGGTAGCTGGGATTACAGGCATGTGACACCATGCCTGCTTAAGTTTTGTATTTTTTGTAGCGATGGGGTCCGACTCTGTTGTGCAGGCTGGTCTCAGAATCCTGGCTTCAAGCAATCCTCCCTCTTTGGCTTCCCAAAGTGCTGGAATTACAGGCGTGAGCCCCACTTGCTCCTGTTCTCCCGTCTCTCACCCCCCAGTCCTGTCTCCCCTTACAAGGACCCTGTGACTCCATCAGATGCTCCTCACCACCCTGGACAGTCCAGGATGTTCTCCCCATCTCAAGATTCACACTCATGTCTGCAAAGTCCCTTCTGCCCTAGAAGGTGACATTTTCACAGATGCCGGGGATTCGATGTGGACGTCTTTTGGGGCTGTTCTGCAGACTAACACACTGTCTCCCTGGCTGGGCTGAGCTGGCTGAGCCTGTAGGGCACGGTGTCCATGCTCACGATTAGTCATTTGTTGAGTACCGACTGTGTGTCAGGCACAGTTGCAGGTGCTTTGCTGGGACTGGTCCCTCAGCCTCACGGTCACTGTGTAAAGGGAGCCTGGGTCCCTCTGTCTGGTTCAGCCCCAGGGGTGCATTCTGCATCATCCTGGGTGAATCCCCTCCTGGGGAACATGGGGCTAATGATGGAGCCCCCCTGAGAGGGTGGCCTCAGTTAGTAACTCCCAAGTTTAGAGCTGGGAGGGCTGCCTGCCAGATGGTCCTGCACCACCCTTGCAGGGGAGGGGCTGGATGCTGGGGGGACCCCGGAGGCTCAGGTGCAGTTTAGCGTTTCCCCAGGGAGTGGTGCAATGGAGCCCTGGATGCAGGGAGGAAGCAAAGCCCTTGGCCTGCCCTGGTCGGCCCTGGGTACTGGGAAGGGCACTCACCCAAGAGACCCAGCCAGGCTCTGCCCTCCCCTAGCCTCTCAGCAACGCATCCCAGGAGATGGCCAGCGGGCCCACTTTCCAGCATCCTGGCATCCCTCTGTCCCTGCCTGCACCGTAAAGCAGCTACGCCTTGGTCCTCACCTCTGGTCACTGCTCAGCATCTATCCCCAAATACACTAACATGGGCTCTCACAAGAGGCGGAGAACAGAGAGCATGGTGAACCCAGGAGGGCCCCAGGGAGGAGGCAGCACTGCTTGACCTGGTCATCCAGACCCGAGTATGGCAGAGGAGGCCCCTCAGGGGAGAAGAGCCCGAAAGTGGAGGCTGCAAGGACAGGGGCTTCTTCCCGTCCCTCCCTCCCCCTCTCTCCTCCTCTCCCTCCCTCCCTCCCATGGGGACGTCAGCTTCTACCTGGAGTGAGTTCTAGGCCCCCACCCAGGGCTGGGCACGGCAGGAGGCCCGGAGTGGGTACTGTGTGTGCTGCTGGGTGACTGTGAGCCCTGGGTGGGATGCCACTCTGTGCCACCCCCTTTGGGAACTGGACTTTCTCTGCTGCCCAGGGTACAATAGTTCTCCCTGGACAGGGAAGACCCTGGGCCCCGGGTCTTGCTGGGAGAAGCGCAGTGCTGGAGTTGACAGGGAAGGCAGGAAGTGGCCGCCGCAGCTCCCAGCTCCTGCTACCCTCCACAGCGGCCTGGCTCCGGTGTACAGCTCGCGGCGGCCTGTGCCAGGGCGGGGCGGAGGCTGGGAGGGCAGGAGGAGGGCCTGCGCCTGGTGGCTGCTGGCTGCAGCGAGCTCCGCGCCCTCGCGTTCTCTCCTCCGGAGTTTGCGCCCCACACTGGGCCTGGGCCAGGAGGGAGCCGGAGGCTTCTTCTTCTCCCAGCCTCGCTGCTCCGCCCCCTCGTTCCTTCCCCAGACCAAGGGGAGCTGCCTGATGACTGAGGCCACCCGCCACCCACTGCTCCTCGGCAACCAGGCCAGGGCAGAGAGGCCAGGGGCTGGGCCAGGCAGTGCTCATGGACCAGAAGAGCCCCAAGTGGAAAGTGCTTCTGCCGGGTGAGTCCCCAGGGATGGCCTCACACAGTGCCATGGAGGAGCCGGGACGTGGGTCTTGGGACAATGCCCAGGCTTCCGGGACAGAAGACAGAGCTGGGAAGGAAGACAGAGGGCCAAGCTGTGACTCCGTGAGGGGTGTGAGTGCTGGCCCAGGGGACAGTGACCCCAGGGACTGGCATAATGGCCTCAGTCTGAGCCCTGGTGCCCAGGTGCAGGTATAAGGATTCTAAGGGGGCATAGCAGGGCCTTGAGGCCATAGCTCCCACTCCCTGAGCACATCCCAGCTGCCCCTGCCACAGGGACCCCTGTTGTACGGTGCACGGACCCTTACAAGGCACAGGCTGGCACAGAGCCTGGCACCAGACACCTAAGGGCAAGCTGAGGGTGTCTGCCATCCTCCTAGCTCACTGGGCCCCTGGGTACCAGGTGTCCCTCTGAAGTCACTGAATCCTACCCTCCTTTCCCATGGAGGGGGAAGCCGAGGCTGCTCAGCAGCTCCGGGCAGTGCCAGGTCTAGAACCTGAGTGACCCATCTCCAAGCTACCTGCTGCTCTGGAAGTGGGAGGAAAAGGGCAGGAGGAGCTGGGAGCGGAGCCAGGCAGCCCTGGCTGCAGAAACGGGCAGAGAGGGAGAGGAAACGGGCAGGGGGCTCTGCCTCTGAGGAGATGCCAGGAGGGCACAGGGGACGCCCAAGCCCTGGCACTCCTAGTTCCCTTACCAGGTGAGGTGTGAGGGGCTTGTCACCTTCTTCCTCCGTCATGGTCAGTTTCACAGGCAGCGCGGGGCTGTGGTCCTGATCCTTCACTCCCTGATTTGGGTTGTGGAAGGCAGATTTGATTTCATTTTGGAGGAACACATGGTGGGGACACAGCGGACAGATCACTTCAGCCTAGGAGTTCCAGACCAGCCTGGGCAACATGGCAAAACCTCATCTCTAAAAAAAAATAAAAATAATTATTGGAGTATGGTGGCTCATGCCTGTGGTCCCAGCTACCCAGGAGGCTGAGGTGGGAGGATCACCTTAGCCTGGGAGGTTGAGCCTGCAGTGAGCCAAGATCATGCCACTGCAATCCAGCCTGGGTGACAGTGAGACTGTGAACTCTGTCTCCAAAAAACCAAAAAACAAAAAAGGAACACGCTACCAACAGCAAGCACCCATTAGTGAGAGGTGCCCACCCTGTGCCCTTCTGCAGGTGGGCTGGCTGCCAGGTAGTGAGCTCCCCATCCCTGACTGTATTCAAACAGGATTCATGCAACCCATCAAAGAGTTTGTGGAGGTCAGAAGAGACCATATTCCTTCTGGGTCTTAGATTCCAGATCCTACTTCCTGCATGCACCTCATCTGTACTGTAATGCGGACCCGCCGCTGGGATTTATTGGGCACTTACTATATACCAAGGTTCTTCACCACCCTCGGTTTGTGGGTACCAAGTCACCAGATTCTCACCACACACTGTGAAGTGGGCAGGCTCCTTCTGCTCATTCCAGATGTGAAGGCTGAGGCAGGAGGGGACAAGTGACTTGCTGATGGTTGCCCCACCGGTCAGCTGAGTCACAGAGCTGGGCTGCCAAGCAGGCTGCATGGCACAGAGCTTTCCTCCTGACTCAGTTCCAGGAAGTCCGGCCCTTTGGGAAAATGTTCTCTAAAGCATGAGGAGTTCTGCAGAATCACCGGCACCGTTTTGACTGGGAGGCCAGTGGGCTGTGGCCTTCTAGGCCCAGGTCCTCTGCCGGGACAGGCAGATGTCAGCAACAGCCCTGGTGGCAATGGGAGGCCAGCTGCTTGTCTACCAGGGTGGGTGCTGAGTGCCCGGCGGCAGGCTCAGCTCCTCCAGGTGCTCCCAGGGATGGAGTGCTCCGTTCTGGGATCCCCCGACTCGCACACGCTCTCCCTCCACCCCTCTGTCTCAAATAGCAAGGCTGTTTGGGTGTCTTCTTGTGTCTTTTGTCATGGGCTGTTTGTTTGGGTGTCTCTGGTGTCTTCTATTGTCAAACAAAACAGCGAAAACAACGGAAAGAAAGCCAGAGGGGAAGAGCAGAGGAAGGGAGGGCGACAAGCACTTCTCCCGCGTCCACTGCTTTCCAGCCCGGCCTCAGTCTCCCTGTTTGTGAAGTGGGGATGCTGCGGCAGCTGCCTCCTGCAGCCCCTGTGAGGACGGGCTGGGGCACTGTGTACAGCAGGCATTCAGTGACTGCGCCGTGCTGCATGTCCTCGCAGCCCGGAGTGAGTGCCTGGAGGGCCACAGGAGTGCTGGCCACGGCCTGGAAGAGTCTGCACAGAGCAGGTGCTCTGGGGGTTCTGGAGTGAACAGGTGGGTGGCGGGTGGGCAGAGGGATGAAGGGCGAATAATGAATGAGTGCTGACCACCCTCTCCTGCCGCCAGGCCTGGGGACCCTGGATCCCCGAGGTAGCCCGGGGTGGGGTGATTGTGCTCCTGCCCCACACACAGTGCCCCACAGTTATCATTGGCACAGCAGGGCCAGTCTCTGTCTTCATGAGCGCCGGGCGCCAGGCACCTGCCTGGTCATCCCCCTCCAGGCACTATCAGGCCTCCCCCTCGGCGTGTGCCCTCAATGTGGAGTGTGTGTTAGTGTGCATATCTGTGTCTGTGTCCCTGTGCATGTTTGCGTGCACATGTGTGATTCTGTGTGTGTGTGTGTGTGTGTGTATGTGTGGCTCTCAGTATGTAGTGTGTGCATGTGGGGCGTGGGTGTGTGTGGGTATGTATGTGTGGCTCTCAGTGTATGGCGTGTGTGTGTGTAGTGTGTGCATGTGGGGGGTGTATGAGTAGTATGTGTGTGTAGTGTCTGTAGTGTGGGCATGTGGTGTATGTGGGTGTGTAATGTGTATGTGTAGTGTGTGTAGTGTGTCTGTAGTGTGTGTGTGGGGTGTGTAGTGTGTGTGTATAGTGTGTGGGGGGTGTGTAGTGTGTGTTTAATATGGGGTGTGTATAGTATGTGTGTGTAGTGTGTGCATGTGGGGTGTGTGTGTAGTGTGTATGTGTAGTGTGTCTGTAGTGTGTGTGTGGGGTGTGGTGTGTGTGTATAGTGTGTGTGGGGTGTGTAGTGTGTGTTTAATGTGGGGTGTGTAGTATGTGTGTGTAGTGTCTGTGTGTAGTGTGTGCGGGTGGGGTGTGTGGGT
>PVKP010037443.1:0-21655 GCA_004027715.1 Plecturocebus donacophilus | reverse complement strand
AAAAAAAAAAAAAAAAAAAAATGAGACAAAGTCTCACTTCGTTGCCCAGGCTGAAGTGCAATAGCATGATCTTGGCTCACTACAACCCTTGCCTCCGCCTCCCAAGTGGCTGGGATTACAGGCGCCTGCCACCATGCCCGGCTAATTTATTTTTGGTAGAGATGGGTTTCACCATGTTGGTCAGGCTGGTCTTGAACTCCTGACCTCAAGCTATCCACCCGCCTTGGCCTCCCGAAGTGCTGGGATTACAGGCCCGGCCAAGATAACTTTTAAAAAACAAACCGTGGCCAGGTGCAGTGGCTCACACCTGTAATCCCAGCACTTCGGGAGGCTGAGGTGGGTGGTGGATCACCTGAGGTCAGGAGCTAGAGAACAGCTTGACCAACATGGCGAAACTCCATCTCTTTAAAAAAAAGAAAAGAAAAGAAAAGAAAAAACCCGCCAAATCAATCACCAGATTTAGACTATCCTCAGTATCTCTCATGGAAAAGATAAATGCAAATCCTCTTAATATCAAAATGAAAACATTTAAAAATCAAAATTTGCTAAAGGAAAAGCAAAGTCATCAGAATAATGCTCTAAAAAGTCAATACAGTAACAGATGAAAAGAATAACCCAATTTTGTAGTAAATCCCCTTAGAAAGGCTAACAGTTTGTTAAGCTTTCTATTTAAAATTTTTGTGGGCGGGCGTGATGGCTCACGCCTGTAATCCCAGGACTTTGGGAGGCCAAAGTGGGCGGATCACAAGGTCAGAAGATTGAGACCATCCTGGCCAACATGGTGAAACCCTGTCTCTGCTAAAAATGCAAAAAAAATCAGCTGGGCATGGTGGCTCACACCTGTAGTCCCAGCTACTCGGGAGGCTGAGGCAGGAGAATTGCTTGAACCCAGGAGGCGGAGATTGCAGTGAGCTGAGATCATGCCACTGTACTACAGCCTGGGTGACAGTGCGAGACTCTGTCTCAAAAAAAAAAAAATTGTGGTTATCATCACTGTTAATATGTATCAATACAACTGATGAGTACAACTTGGTTTGGAAAGAGAAAATTATTTATGTTAGAATGAGTCCTTAGAAATAAAAGTCCAAATACTGTGACCTATGATCATCAATTTTATGGGTTTTCTTCTGAGCTTTCTACTCTTTACTTAGGTCCAAGTAACAAGTAAAGGCATGCCATCCAAAGAGAAAGGCAAGGAACTAGGAGGAATCACCCCTCACCCCTGAAGGCACTAATTAGCCAACCATGGCTATGGTAGTAGCATTGTGAGATTTTGGGGTGGCACCAGAAAATTATCATCAACCCGCCAACCTCTGGGATCTGTGTCTGACATCCAAATGTTTCTAGTACTGATGGCTCCAAGACATCATCAAGCAAAGAAATCTGGCATCCAGCTTCAGGAAAACTTACAGCCAAGAGCCTTTGAGGTTAATGTTAGACTCCTGATGGATCATGTCTTACAAAGACTAGGGAAATAAGGACAGACAATTGTCCAATATTTTCAAACAGTTAATAGCAAGTCTCTCTGCTCATGAACATTTTGCATTTTTAAGAAGTAGCATCTATACTAATTATAACCAGCCCATGTCCTCAGTAATGTGAGTTCTTCCTTTTCTTCACTTCTCGGTTCCGGAAGAAAATTCAAGCTTAGTTCAGAGCTCCAGGGCCCATAAGCCTTAGGGAAAGACAAGTTGAAAAGGAGACTAAGCACCTGGCTCTCTGACTTTGAGAGAACAGCAGGAACTGGTCTTTTGTTTACAGATACTAAAAATAGTGGCTAGATCAGACTCATTTAAAAATAATTTATATAAAATCTAGTCAAGAATTTAAATGCAAAGGTGGTAAATATATTCTGTGTTTTAACCCTCCACCACCCCTGTATATACATTTCATCTAAAATATGTTAAAGCTCTAAAACAGAAACATGGAAGCAAAAACAAGTTCCTAATTATTCATCATTTAAAATGATACATTAAGCAGCCCCTTCCAAAGGGGGAAAAATGTCACAACAGACCATGGACTACAACTGGCATCTATTCAAGAATTATTTTATGGCTAGGTGTGGTGGCTCATACCTGTAATCCCAGCACTTTGGGAGGCTGAGGTGGAAGGACTGCTTGAGCCCAGGAATTCAAGACCAGCCTGGGCAACATAGCAAAACCCTGCCTCTTCAAGAAAAAAAAGAGTTCTTTTAGATTTCAAGAACAATTTTAAAAATCATTTGTTTGGACGGGCACAGTGGCTCATGCCTGCAATCCCAGCACCTTGGGCGGCCTAGGTGGGAGAAAAATCACTTGAGGTTGGGAGTTTGAGACCAGCCTGGCTAACATGGTGAAACCTCATCTCTACTAAAAATAGAAAAATTAGCCAGGTGTGGTGGCATGCCCATATAGTTCCAGCTACTTGGGAGGCTGAGGCATAAGAATCACTTTAAACTGGGAGATAGAGGTTGCAGTGAGTCACGATCACCCCACTGCATTCCGGCCTGGGCAATAGAGCAAAAGACGCTGCCTGAAAAACAAAACAAAACCAAAAAACACATACAAGAACTCTACTATTCATTCAAAAGAAAATCCAAAGAGCAGGAGAAGATGTATTTTTCAGACCATAGACTTATATCCAAAATATATTAAAAACTTCTTAAAATCAATGAGGAAGCCATTCAATAACAATATTGACAAGACTTGAAAAACATTTCACAAAAAAAGATATCTAAATGGCCAATAAACTTATAAAAAGGTACTCTATTTCATTAGTCATTATAGAAATGAAAATTAAAACCACAGATAATGAACAAAACGAAAAGCAGAAAATGTCAAATATTGTTGAGGATATATAATAGCAAGAAATCTCACACTACACTACTGATGGGATATAAACCTGTACAACTACTTTAGAAAACTGTTTGCCAATGTCAACAAAAGATAAATTTACACATATCCAGCAATTCCACTCCTAGTTATAGGTCCAACAGAAACATTTACATATGATACCAAAAGACACTCGAGGAGGGACAAAGCAACACTATTCATAAAACTGGAAATTACTCAAATGCCTATCTACAGTAGAATAGGCAACTAAATTGTGGTATTTTCACGTAATGCAACAGCAGTATGTATGAATAAACTGTAACCCACATGGGTAAATTTTGCAACACCATGTTCAGCAGAAGAAGCCACACTCAAAACAGTATTTACTGTATGATTAGATTCATATAAATATTTTTTTAAACATACCAGTGAGTGTGCACTGGGAGGAGGGTGACTGGAAAGGCACTGAAGGGACCTTTTGGAGTACTGGTAATGCTGTTTCTGAATGTAAGTACTAGTCAACTGTGCATGTTTAGTTTGTGAAAATTCAATGAGCTGCACATTTAAGATTTCTACTTGTTTTTATACATAAATCAAACCTCACTAACAATTTAGAAATGGGGGGGAAAAAAAGATTGTCTGAGGATTAGTGATGCAGACTGTGAGCCCTCTGAAGACTGAGACCTTTGCACAGTTTATTACTCTATTCACCCCAACAATTACCAGTGAGTGGCACAGCATGGATACATTAGCCAGTGTTGGCCAAAACAGGCATGGAGGTGGATTTCTAACAGACACTTAACTGAAGAAATGGCAGCTAATCTTCATACCATCTTAACTTACCAGTTCACATCTATGAAAAGATTCATATTACTTTACAAATATCCAAATAAATTCATAGGCTATACACATAGCCATACACAGATGACTGCTACAACTGTAGCGAAGACAGTGATGATGGTTTCAGGAGTGGAGAGCGGCAGGTGGTATTCCCATCACTATTTAGCACAAGGAGTGCATTTTAAACATGGAAGAATTGAGGAGAAATATGGTTTTACAAAGCAACTAAGGCAAAAGCAGCTGTCTCCTACTGATTGGTCTAAAATAATACGTGTGAAACAAACTTTCGAAAGACTGCTATGATATGGATGGTAGTCACAGGTCTCTGATTTAGTATTATTATTTTACATATGGTACACATACACTATGTATTCCTTTCATATGTATCCAAAATTTCATAATAAAAATGAATAGTATGGCTCTGTAGTTACCAATTTTAAAAAGAAACGATAACAGAAAAGAAACATAAAGGAGAAACAGATATCTTCAACCTTTATCTCTTTAGAAATGAGAAACGTTTAACACTTAGTATTCAATCTACAACACTTAGCATTAAGTGCTAAGGTGTTCAGTTAAAGTTTGTGTTATATGTAAAGGAAAACTTATCTTGATCACACTGTCATTCCTATTGTTTCTTCCAAAAACAACCAAATGGTATATCCCAAGAAAGAAATATTCCACATTGAAAAGACAGTGAAATCAAATGTACAGACCCTGAAAGACAGTGACAGAGCCATGCCTAGAACCAAGGCTTGCAATTTGACTGTAGCCTGCTCAGCTCTGATAACAAGAAGTTCCAGAAGTTATGCTTGCTTATTATCCTGGATTAGAGCATACTCAGGCAGAGATTATGGGTGGGAAAATGTATTCTATTAAAGAGAGTGCACCTTGATTCAGGCCTGGTCATGAGGTCCTCTCTTCATGCAAGAACAATGAGAACCAAAAAGTAGGTACATCAAGCATTTAATACCTTTCCTGTTACACTATCATTGCAGAATGTTTCACTCTACAAGTATTTAACTGCTAGGTTAATTTAACAACACTTATTAAATGTGTCAGGCCACAACTGATGTGGGGTCTAGGGACAGAACACATGGCTGGTGTTTTTGATCTAAGTCTGCAGTTTAGCAAATGAAAGACAAATAAGTAATTACAATTACTGTAAAATGTCCAATTAAAGATTAGCCCTACACAGTTGCTTCTTAGTCTTCCTAAAACCCTCTTAAATATAAATGCTAATAAAATGTTGCTTGTTTAAAGACAAAAAAAAAAAAAAACTACAAAAACAAGCAAAAAGAAAGGAAGCAGTAATAAATTTCTGATAGCTAGAAGCAGTATGACAAGTGGTAACTGACTCAGCAGACCCAAGAAAGCTGAATCCTAAACCAGAAAGCCAAAAAACAACCCGTTTTGTATCCCCCAAAAGCTCGGGAACTGGTGGCACCAGTTACTGGAAGAAGTAGGAGTGAAAAATAACATTTATTAACAGATGAGATAGGGTGCGTCCAGGGTGGTATGGCTGTAGACTAGATTTATAAACAGAAAGTTTGGGCTGGGCAGGGTAGCTCATGCCTGTAATCCCAACACTTTGGGAGGCCAAGGCAGGCGGATCACCTTAGGTCAGGAGTTCAAGACCAGCCTGACCAACATGGTGAAACCCTGTCTCTACTAAAAATACAAAAATTAGCCAGGCATGGCGGCGGGAGCCTGTAATCCCAGCTACTTGGAAGGCTGAGGCAGGGGAATAATTTCAACCTGGGAGGCAGAGATTTCAGTGAGCCGAGATCATACCACTGCACTCCAGCCTGGGCGACAGAGCAAGACTCTGTCTCAAAAAAAAAAAAAAGTAATAATTTGATAACAAATAGCTAAATAAACACTGAATTCTATAGAGACAGGACTGTGATAGTTAAAGGGACTTGGGCTTTATCTGTAGTGCTTTCAGTTTTTACATGATTGTATTCGTCGTTAATTAAAATTTAACAATGAGCCTAAGATGAATTTAGTAATAGATATATGGGTATTATGCTATACTGTTCTTGCTACCTTCTCTAAGTTTAAAATTATTTCTAAATAAAATTTTCTTTAAAGGTGTTAAAGGTGCTTTAAAAAGAAAGCAAACATGATCATTAACAGAACATTGGGAAAATAAAGAGAAATCAGTCCTACCATTTTTCTTAAAATGTGTTGTTTAAGGGTTGGGTGAGGTGGCTCACACCTGTAATCCCAGCACTTTGGGATACGGAGGTGGGCGGATCATGAAGTCAAGAGATCGAGACCATCCTGGCCAACATGGTGAAACCCTGTCTCTACTAAAAAAAAAAAAATTACAAAAACTATCTGGGTGTGGTGGTGTGTGTCTGTAGTCCCAGCTACTAGGGAGGCTGAGGCAAGAGAATCGCTTGAACCCGGGAGGCAGAGGTTGCAGTGAGCCGAGATTGAGCCATTGCACTCCAGCCTGGCAACAGAGAGAGATTCTGTCTCAAAAAAAAAAAAAAAAAAGTGTTGTTTAAAAGATAAGACAGTATGCATTTGTGAAAATTTATAGAACTTTATAGCACAAAGAAAGACTTTTAAGGTATGCAAATTTTAGAAATCCACTTACATGGCTGGAGGATTCAAGGATGGTATACAAAATGTGACAAAACAATATAACTGTATTATAAATGTATGAAACAATCTCATTCAAGTGGGTAGAGGTAAAGGTGCTGACCTAAGTTAAGTAACTTCTGTAAATGGGTAGAGTTTGAAAGATTAAAGGCAAAAGGAACTGTATATATCCTTTGTCTTCTAGTGGAAATAATACTATTTCCTATAGGGGTGCAGGTTAACAATTGTGATACAACTTACACATGTATATCAGAACTGAAGAATTAGGTAAACAGATGATGGAAGTGTGCCAGGTTTCTCAATGTTCGAGTGAGAGTTTTTAGATAAGGGGAGTAGGCTAGAATGATCCATATGGTAACGAATTACCGGAGGTGGAGATACTAGTATGAACCTGTGGTTAGCTTAATATAGATAGATGGTACATACAGAAATATTTACAGATGTGTATACCCACAGGTTAATATACAGACAAATAGTTCCTTGCTCTGTCAGCTTAGAAGGCCTAAAAGCAATGACACCCCAGCAGCAAGGAGCACAGATCTTGGTTTGTCGTATTATTTTTCAATAAAAGGAAGCTAGGCTCCTTGGAGAAATGCCTGATTCTAGGATAGTGCAGGAAATATGTAAGATGAGCCTAAAGCCAAAAAGTAAGGAAGTGATTAAAAAAAAAATGTACAATGACAGAGGTATGCAATATAAGCAATAAAATAAAGTAGTTATTGGATTATAATTAGAAGAATAAAATAAAATATTTATTAGTCTATACAGATACAAATACTAAACAAGTGATCAGAGAAGAGACAAATGTCCCATGCAGGAAAATTCTAAATAATTCATGTCAATACTTTGCCCTCAGTGAGGTGTTACATAATCCCCCACTCATTATGTGTGGACTGTGCACAGTGACTTCCTTTCCAAGAGTAAATATGGAAAAGGGGGTAAAAAGCGTTTTTACAGAAGAGAAACCTGACAAACACTACCTCGGCCAGGTGATCAAGGTCACTGTCAACAGTGATAAGTCATGTTTACAGTGTGCATTCTTGATATGTGATGAGAACAGCACTTTACCTGTGATCTTCCTCCAAATCCACAACCCCAGTCTAATATGAGAACAACATCAAACAAACCCCAATTGAGGGACATTCTATAAACACCTGACCAGTACTCCTTAAAACTGTCAAGCTCATCAAAAACAAGGAAAGTTTGAGAAACTCACAGCCAAGAGGACCCTAAGGAAACAGGATGACTAAACGTAACACTACTACATTATATCATCCTGGATTCTGGATGGGATCCTGGAACAGAAAAAGTACATTAGGTAAAAACTCAGAAAATCTTAAAAGTACAGATTTTAGTTAATAACAATATACTAATATTGGTTCATTAATTGTGAAAAACATACCATACCGATACAAGATGCTAATAGGGGAAACTGGGCATAGTGCATATAGAAACTCCCTACTGTCTTCTCAATATTTCTGAAAAGTTAAAAATGTTTCAGCTGGCTGTGGTGGTGCATGCCTTTTGGTCCCAGCTACTCAGGAGACTGGGGTGGAAGGATCGCTTGAGTCAGGAAGTTTGAGGCCAGCCTGGGTAGCAACATAGCAGGAATCCATCTTAGCGAGGAAAAAAGTTCCAAAAAGTAAAGTCTATTTAAAGGTATAAATTTTTTTATTTTTTATTTATTTTTATTTTTTTTTACTTTTTTTTTTTTTTAAGACTAGTCAAGTGCGGTAGTGAGAAGGGGGGAAAGAGTAGAGCAAGGAGTTCGATCTGTAACTGACTGTGAACAATCAATTGAGATAACTCACTACCTTCGGACCAGCCAATTTTTTTTTTTTTTTTAATTTAAAGCCAAGGAAAGGTTAAGAAGAAAGCCTGAAGATGGAGGGTTGCAGTGAGCCGAGACTGCACCACTGCGCTCTAGCCTGGGTGACAGAGTGAGACCCTGTCTCAAAAAAAAAAGCCTGAAGAACGCACACCAAACTTGAGGAGCAGCTTACAGCTCTGGGAAGAAGATAGGAGGGAAAGGGAAATCAGTTTTCCTTTAGAAAGTTACTGTTTGAATCTAGCTCATTAAGAATGTATTACTGTATAATACAAAATGTTTAATTTTAAATACCACATTTAAGCATTCAGTGATAAAGAAAATGAAATCATTACTAAACAGGCACTATTCCCTAAACCCTTATATCTCTATTCATAAACTGTCCAGTCTCTGATTATGGTAACTACTAATTGATATTGCTGAGATAAACTAATTTAGAAGACGAAAACAGAAAAACTGTCAAAGATTATGCTAAATTGCTGGGGGGCGGGGATAAGAAATATATTATACATATAGGCTGGGCCAGGTGGCTTATATCCCAGCACTTTGGGAGGCAGAGGAGGGTGAATCACTTAAGGCCAGGAGTTCAAGACTAGCCTGGCCAACATGGTGAAACCCCACCTCTACTAAAAATACAAAAATGAGCTAGGCATGGTGGTGGGTGCCTGTAGTCCCAGCTACTTGGGAGGCTAAGGCAGGAGAATCACTTGAACCCCAGGAGGCAGCGGTTGCAGTATGCCGAGATCACACTACTGTACCCCAGCCTGCGCAACAGAGTAAGACTCTGTTTCAAAAAAAGAAAAGAAAAGAAATATACATATGAAGGGAACTGCTTTAATCAATAAGAACCTATTCACTAGGAATGCTCTTAAACTTGATCAGTAAATCTAGTATTTATGACTTTTAACATAAATTATGTTATTCAGAAAAATAATGAGTAAGTCTTTTGTAATAGCAGGATGTGCTAAGTGATATCAGGTTACATTTGCTTTACTACCACACTTGGTGAAATTAACAAGACATTACCATACAGTCATCCCTGGGTATTCGAGGGAAGCTGTTTCCACGACTCCCCACAGATACCAAAATCTGAGGATGCACAAGCCTCTGACATAAAATGGTATAGTATTTACATATAACCTACTTCATGTACTTTAAATCATCTTTACTTATAACACATAATACGGTGCAGATGCTATGTAAAATAACTGTTATATTGTATATTTTACTTGTATTATTATTTATTATTGTATTTATTTTTCCCTATTTTCAATCTGCAGTTGGTTGGAATCTGTGGATACTCAGAGCCTACTCTGACTCGTACCCTTACCTAGCCAACCACTAGAAGCAATTACCACTGAAAGTATGTAAAGCCCAAAAAATTTCATACGTGATGTTTGCCAGTTGCCTAGCTTATTGGCAACAATGACTTGAAAAAAAGATAAACAATCAAGCCAATTTCAGTACGAACAGAACATTAAAGTGTTAAAAGTTGCTTTATCTAAATTGTCGGTTATTATAAGAATATTATTCTTCTAAGCTGTTGTACTTGTTCAGATAATACAAGAACATATCAAAAAACCAAAATAATTATTTTAAAGCCCTAAAAACAAATAAATCTGAAGCTGTCAGTTGAATCTCTTCAAGCCTTTTTTTTTCTTTTTTAATAAAAATACGAAGTTATTCTCATGGTAGGATTTATTTTATAATATAACAGCATAAAATAATGAAATATAATTGATGTCTAGGATAAAACAATTTGAAGTTACGTGCAGTCAAACTACTGGTGGTATCAGCTTAGAGCAAAATTCCCTAGAACAGTTCAACTGGGCCTTGGTTTCTACCCAAACCAGGAAGCGCTGCCCTGTTTTCAGGACACAGATAGTATGATTAAGCCAAATAAATCTTGACTAACAAGTGGTCACCTGTGGGATCAGGTAAGAAAACAAGAATAGATTAACAGGAATCTATCACTGCTACAAAAACAAAGCATGAGGCTTGCCAAGAGTGAGCCAAATCAATACAAAGGACAGTTAGTTATAGATCCACAGCCCAACATTGACAAATTCTGTTTCCATACTCCTCACAGATTATGAGAGAGCTCTCATGATATATTCCTCATGTGATATCTTCTTAAAATATTATATCATTTGTTTTCTTTTAGACATATACATAGAAATATTTATCAACATATGATTTCTAGGATTTGCTTCAAAATAATGTGGTGAATATAAATGGAATAATACCAGCCATTCATTCATAATTGCTGAAGCTGGGTGATGGTGCATAACGTTTCTTATACTACTCTATTATTGTATGTGTTTGAAACTTCCGTAGTAAAAAGTTGAAAATGTAAATATCATGAAGAAATGACTCTAGACCTACAACTCAATGACAAAACAAAAATTCAACTCAAAAATGAGCAAAGAACTTGAATATACATTTTCTCTAAAGAAAATATCAATGGCCAATAAGCACATGAAAAGATGCTCAATATCACTAATTATTAGGGAAATACAGATCAATACTGCAATGAGATACCACTTCACACCCATTAGATGGCTACCATCAAAAAATAAATAAATAAAGAACACAACAAATATGTTGAGGATATGGGAAAGTTGCAATCCTTAAGCGCTGTTGGTGGGAATATAAAATGGTGCAGCTGCTATGGAAAACAGCATGAGTTCCTTGAAAACTTAAAAATAGAATTAGCGTATGACCCAGCAATTCCATTTCTGGGTATATCTAAAAGAAGTGAAAGCAGGACTTGAAAGATATTTGTAGACTCGTTTTTTACAGCAGTATTACTCATAATGGCCAAAAGGTGGAAGCAAACCAAGCATCCATCAATAAATGAATACATAAACAAAATGTGCTACATATATAAAATTGACCATTATTCAGCCTTAAACAGGCAGGAAATTCTGACACATACTACAACATGAACTCTGAAGACATTATGCTAAGTGATATACACCAGTCACAAAAGTACAAAAACTGTCTAATTCCACTTATGAGAGGTACCTAAAGCAGTCAAATTCATAGAAAATAGAATGGTGGTTTCCAGGGACTGGAGGAGGGAGGAATGGAGAGTTATTGTTTAATAGATATGGAGTTTCAGTTTTGCAAGGTGAAAAAGTTCTGGCAATGGATTGGTTCCACAACAATATGAATGTACTTAATGCCACTGAACTATATACTTAAAAATGGTTAACGTGGTAAATTTCATGTGTATTTTACTACAATGAAAAGTTTTTAGTCAGGCACGGTGGCTCACGCCTGTAATCCCAACACTTTGGGAGGCTGAGGAGGGCAGCTCACCTGAGGTCGAGAGTTTGAGACCAGCCTGACCAACATGGTGAAACCCTGTTTCTACTAAAAATACAAAATTAGCTAGGCATGGTCACAGGTGCCTATAATCCCAGCTACTCAGGAGGCTGAGCCAAGAGAATCGCTTGAACCCAGGAGGAGGAGGTTAGGGAGAGCTGAGATCGTGCCATTGCACTCCAGCCAGGGCAACAAGAGTAAAAATTGTCTCAAAAAAATTTTTTTTTCTCAAAGGAGTAATTTACCCATCTTCCTAATATTTTTATAAATTTTCTTTGATCACTGACCATGTAGGCCACAAATACAGCATATAACCTAAGAAACTTTGACATAACATTCTTCTAAGAGGCATTCTGTGACATAATTACAACTTCTTTTGAAACTGAAAAATAAAAAAGCCACATGAACACTATTTATTCCTTCTTCCATGATCATTACTTCATCTAATAATTTAACATGAATACAGTTTGACCCATCAGAGATGAAATTCTTACACTCATCAAAATATTCCTCCACAATCCTGAGAGAATGTATCCAAAAATGTACCATTCTAAAAGCTGCTTTATAACGTCATCAAACTATAATACAGAGTATTGGTGATGCTCACAAATGGGCAACTTCTTTAGCAGGTAATGAAACAAGTCCAGAATCAAACATTCTGTAATCTGTTTGAACCAACATGGCAGTGTCATCATCACCCACTTACACTGAATTCAAATCCAAGTATCTCAAAATACTTGGAATGAATTGGCAAAAATCATGCACAGATCTACTGCGGTGAGGCAAAGAGGGTTTGGAATGAACAGGAGTAAACGTCCTCAGAGAGAAAAAACATGCAACAGGTTTTCAGCACTGTTGAGTTTACCTAGGTCTTTCTAAAATAGTGCTTCCATACTGTCTGAGACAGTCTCAGTTTCAAAATGCAAAAAGGAAAAAAAATAATGCCACAGGGAACCTATGAGCCTAGCCATTTTTTTTTTTCTTGGAGACGGCGTCACCCAAGCTGGAGTACAGCAGCGCAATCTCGGCTCACTGCAACCTGTCTCCTGGGTTCAAGTGATTTTCCTGCCTCAGCCTCCCAAGTAGCTGGGATTACAGGTGCGTGCCACCAGGCCCCACTAATTTTTTTTTTTTTTTTTTGAGACTGAGTCCCGCTCTGTCGCCTAGGCTAGAGTGCAGTGGCACAATCTCAGTTCACTGCAACCTCTGCCTCCTGAGTTCAAGCAATTCTCCTGCCTCAGCCTCCCAAGTAGCTGGGATTACAGGCAACTGCTACCACGCCCAGCTAATTTTTGTATTTTTAGTAGAGATAGGGTTTTGTCATGTTGGCCAGGCTGGTCTCAAATTCCTGACTTCAGGTGATCCGCCTGCCTTGGCTTCCCAAAATGCTGGAATTATAGGTGTGAGCTCCTTCACGTAGCTGAGCCTAGCCTTTCTGCATAGTTTGTTACTATGCTAAATTCAAGTTGTCCACATATTGCACTACCAATAAAAAGACCATAAAGACAAAACTGTGTTTGCATTTATGAATGAATCATACAGTTTTCCATTACATTTACTCGGTGAGAAAACTAGCTCAATTTGATTAACTAGATCAAATAGAAGTCAGAACAACCCTGTGTGACAACCAAAGAGTATCATGCTCCTATCAAGTTGCCTGGACAATTCACCATCATTCTATAATTCAATAGTCTTTTAAATATGTATATTCTCTGACCAGGCATTTCCATGTCTAGTAATTTATACTAAGGAAACGGTTGAAGATGTATGTAAAATAAATTTCAGTGAATGAAAAAAAATATAAACATTCTTAGTGACCAAAGATAGGTTACTTAAATTGAGCCATACAATTACATACCATGCAGATATTAAAAATATTTTATATAGAAGACATTAACATTGTGTAAAGCACATTATAAAATAGAAATATGAACCCATTTATTTATCTAGTGTGCTTTTGTATATACACGTGCACAATACACACATATGCAAATGTATGAATGTACACGCCTGAGAACAAGATATACAGGGACATGTGCAAAAGTATGTGCAAGTATGATCAGGGGCTCATGAAACTACACACGAATGTACAGATATGTCTGTATATGCATATATGGGTACATAAGAGAATACATACCCATGTGTATATAACTGCTAATGCATACACCTATATTTGGACTGTGAGCCTGTGTTTTAAGTAGGTGAGTGTGTGCATATCCTTGTAATCACTACTTAGCAGCTTGTGACCTTGAGCAAGTTACTGAGCCACTTTGAGTCTTTGACAATGAGAACAAACCCTAGTTCATAAGGGTTTTGTATGGATTAAATGAAAAGATGGATGTAAATTACTTAGTACTGTGACTGTTGCATAAAAAAATCAATATTAGCTTTCCTTCATCCCTTATCTATACACATGTATACTGATCTAGAACTATGTATATTTACATAGCTATAAACTCACAAGAATGTACATTAAAATATTACCTTTGGTTATCTATTTGGTTTTTGTTTAGGGAGGGTTTTACGGTTTTTTGGCTTTCATCTTTTACAATTTTTCTCAGAAGATTTTTTTTGTTTTTTTGACCCTTTAATGCTGCATAATTTAAAAATATTAAATGCCACACTAAGGAATACATGATTTTGATACTCCCGCAAATTTTCTGTATCCTAGCTGTATATCAGCATTACCTAATAGCTCAAGAAGATGGCAGTACAAAGAAAAACCACAGCTCTTTTGCTTGTTAGCCTTATCCAAGTCAGGATGAAAAGGATGAAATCAGATCTCAGTATACAGTAGGGGTGATTTGCAAACACGGGTGGTTTGCAAACACTGTGGTGACAGTTAAGTGACATCTGTTATTCCCATTTTATTAAAGCAGTAAGGAACCCACAGGCTGCCCAAGGTCATACACAAAAAGCAAGTGCTAGATCCATGTGTTCTGAAGAGACCTAAGGAGTAACTGCATTGCCACAATTTAGGACGTGTTTATGAAAACAAGAAGCGAAATTCTTAACTAGTCATTTTGGGAGTCCAAGCCTGAGTGGGGGCGGATTGCAACACATGGCTGATGATAGCAAAACAAATCCGGCTGCACCAGGGTTAATCTACGTTTTAATCGTACTGGCTTTCCTTATTTCTAAAATATAAAATAGTAGATAGTCGAAGATAGAGCATTTTATTTCATAAAAGCAGGACTGACATCTGTATGCACCGAAAGCATCTGAAACATGACAAACACAAGCCGTTATTTGCGGTTCCAATCAACATCAGTTTACCACCTGGCTCAATTCCCACAAGTACAATGTTTGTTACAGTAATAAGACTTCTAAAAGCCATGCAGAAGGTCTCTAAATTTCCTGGGGGAACTTAGCTACAGAAGGAGAGTAAAACAAGCAGCTCTTTTCCCTGGGGCCTCAATTTATAAATTAGACCAGAGAAAACTATCCAATTATTCCCTACACATTTCCTCCCCAGCTATGCCATCAAACCTCTTAAAACGTCATTTCCAAGCATTTAAAATACACCCGGCACACGCCCTGCAGACTTCACCGTAGCTCTCCCTTTTGAGGCATCACCAAAGCCAAACATCGCCTCTTCCAAATCTACTGCAAACTGCGGGCTTGTCTCTTGCTTCATTTTTTGACTTTCGTCTTAAAACGGAGGCGAGGGGGATGGGTTTCGACAAACTAGGCTCCGGAACCCTGATCAATAGCATCTCGCTGTGGGGAGCTATCGGCAGCAGCAGAGATTTTAATCTTTTCTCTCCACCCAGTTTCCGTTTTATGCTTTTTTTTTTTCTTTCTTTCTTTTCCAATGACATCAAACCAAAGGTGGAAAAATGAAAAACGAATGCCTCCGATTGATGCCGCCTTTGGGTCGCACCTTCTGACTCAGGGACCCGCCCGCCCTGGGAAATGCGGGAAACTAGGCCGAGAGGAAGGCTTTCCACCGCCCGAGTCCCACCCGGGGTCGCGGAGGGGCAGGCCCGGCCCGCTGCGGCCGCGAATCCGAGCCCGGGGCCCGACCCGCCCGTCCAGGCCCAGCGCGGCCTGCCAAGCCCCGGCGTTGAGTTGGCCGCGGGCTGGCCAGAGAGGCCTGAGGCGGCCAGCGGAAAGGGCAGAGCCAGGGGCCGGAGTCCGGGGAGCGGACGGGAGTCGGGCGCCGCTTACCTGCTGGTACCTGCTGCCGCAGGCCGGCTCGACCGCCGCTAGCGCCGCCAACGCCAACGCCATGGCGCAGCGGGCAGCAGGGAAGGAGAGCGAGCGAGCGAGCTAGGTGAAGGGGCGCGGCCGCTGAGGCCTGGGAGCGCTGGGAGGCCGGGGTGGGGTTGCGCCTTTGGGTGGGTCTCGATGGCCGCCGCCGCTCCCGAGCGAGACGCTCTCCTCAAGCTGTAAGCGCCGCCGCCTCTGAGGCTCCGACGCTGCCCCGGGGAAGAGGCGGGGACGACGACGGCGACGCTGCGCCGCCGCCCCGCCCCCGACTCGCACCGCCCAGCCGGGCCGGGCCTAGCCCTGCGCCGCTGCCCCGCGGTGCCCCGGCCCCGGTGTAGTTGCTCCAACAACGTGAGCCCCCGAGGCTCAAGTGTTGTATTCGATTACAATAAAAACTAACTACTAACAAGCCAGCGCTGAGCTTCGCCTACGTGCCCTTCTCTAGCTTTCAACACGACCGCCCTGACGCAGGGACCACAGCCCCATTCTCGAGGTGTTGGCAACCAGAGAGGTTGACAATCTTCACAGCAGCGACCTGGTCCCTGGTGTCTGGTGGCAGAATCGTGGTTCTTATTCACTCCCTTCTTTTATCTGCCCTACTCATAAACCAGGGGCCAGCCAGCAACAGGGAGGGGGCCAAATCTGGTCTGTCACCGTGACTGTGAAAAGTACATGAAATTCAAGTTTCAGTGTCCATAAAGAAAGTTTTTTTGGAACACAGCAGCACCCATTTGTTTAATATGGCCTGCAAACCCTAGAATACTTGCTATCTGACATTTTACATAAAGTTTGCTAACCCTAAACCCTTGAGAACTCCTTGGATCTCAAATCCTACTTAGGGTGGATGATTATAATAGCACCCCCATGTTTATACGGTCCGTTAGTATTGTAACAGTCTCATCTGAGGATACAGAAACCGTATTTTCCGAAAAAGCTCCCTGAGGAGGTGGCATGGAAGTCAATACTTGAAGGGTGTGACCATGCTAAAAGCTTTCGGGGCCACAGGAACAGGTGCAAAGGTGGGTCCAAAGAGAGATTGCCTTGTGAAGAACAGAAAAGAGGCTGGCGTTGCTGCCATATAGGAGATACAATTATCAGTGTTTCACAGATGAGGAAGTCACGCTCAAAGAAGTTAAATATCTCACCCAATGACATAGAGCAAAGAAGTTAAATATCTCACCCAATGACACAGAGCAAAGAAGTTAAATATCTCACCCAATGACATAGAGCAAAGAAGTTAAATATCTCACCCAATGACACAGAGCAAAGAAGTTAAATATCTCACCCAATGACACTAAGGGGTGAAGCTGGAATGCAACTCCATTAAGCCAGCTTTCTTAACCAGTCTTGCACAACTAGATTATAAGCTCTGTGAAGACAAGAGTATTTGTCTTTTAAATCTTATTACCTCCCAATGGCATCTAGCACAGTATAGCTATATAGCAGGCTTGCAAGGTCTATTTATTTCAGACCCAGCCATGTGCAATTGCTTCTACCCATATGCCCTACAGAGGAAAAAAAAAATCTTCCATCTCTGAAGCTTGTTGCAATTCCCATTTCTTCTTCATTCTTTCCAAGTTGGCAGCGTAGAGGTTGTATTAGTATGATTATTGTCTTAGCTTCTAATTTTGAAGTTTAGTTAACTATGTATTTTAAAAGAGGGTTGTGTTTTTGAACACACCATGAGGTTTCTGCATATATGAGAAAACTATAATCAATAAAAACTCTAGATGTTTACCATCTTCACTTTGAGTTATCTCTCAGTATCCAAACTCCTCCATATCTGTCGCTATTTCCAAGTATTAGTCTCACATATTAACATGCTGGGAGAGTGAACAAATCCAGCAACACTCCAGGCTCTGAAGTCTATTTAGAGGCTCCCTGCTCTGTCCCTTGGTTGTTGTCTTCAATCCAGAAAAACAACCTTTAAATGTCATCAGGTGCAGTGAATCAAACATAATGTCCTGCCATGTAGTCTTGTATAAAGGGTGCAAAAATCTAATTTGAAATTTAAAAAAAATCTCAGCAGTGGAAAGTAGAAATCCAGACTTCTTTGTTCAGATTGTCTAAATTTACGTGTAAGGAAGAATAAAAAAGAATTTGTCGGCTGGGCACAATGGCTCACATCTGTAATCCTAGCACTTTGAGAGGCTGGGACTTGAGGGTCACTTGAACCCAGGAGTTTGAGACCAACCTGGGCAACATAGTAAGATGCAATCTCTAAAAAAAAAAAAATAATTTGTCGGCCTGCCATATATGACTGTTGGATCAACAATTGTAGTCTTTATGCATGTCTGCAGTGCTGTGGCTTTTGTGGAAAAGATGTTGCCACCCTCCTATTTCCTAAATTACCTTCTCCCTCAATATCTATACACTCCCTGCATGTGGACACAAATATTTATCATAATACAAATAACAGGCCTTATCACTGCAATATTTTCCATTAAAAGTAAAAGAAAATTGATCTCCAACTTCCAATCTCCTTTTTTCCTATGTCCTCAACCAAAATGTTCTGTAGTCATGGTAAAGATTTTGGTCTTTGTTTCTTGAGTTCCCCAAAGCCTCTAATAAGTAAATTGAGATTATTTGCCTTGATTCGATGGGTGGATACATTGGAGAATTGAGAAATTGAGTCACTGCTATATTAGGCCTCCAGCTGGCAGACAAATTGTACAATGAAGAGGGGAAACTGAATTTCTGGCTCACAGATCCATGCCTGGTACAAGCCAAGCAGACAGAGAAGATAATCCAAGACCATAAAAATTGTGCTCTTTGGCTTCATCTCGAGATGTTGTCAAGAGAGTTTCCACAAAGAAAGTTATTAATTTCAGATTGCTGCACTTAGAAACTTATTTCCCCACAGAATAACAGTAATACTTTCCATGTGCAGTACTTTGTATGTAAATTGCTCACTCTGAATAATCCCTCCTGAGAGAGAAGAGAAACATGGACATGTATGAGCATAGCTCACGTTGGTACCCCGTTCCCCACACAATACAGATACAAATCTCCAGGATAAATGTGGCCTTCTGTCTTTCATAGCCACATGAGGCTTGACCGAGGTAGTGTAGAGTTCAGTAAGGAACCAAAAAGGTTTTGTTAATTATGTCAAATTTAGACTAAAGCCTCATTAGTCTAATATCTCACTTGAAGCCCTGAACTTCTCCAGCTAATCTTTAAAGAGCTCCAATTAAACTATGAAGTTTTATTTCTACTGACTTACTACTTCTTTTCATTCTCACTACATTACCATAAGATCCATTAAGAGCAAAAGGTAATATCTTCATATTACAAATAAATTATCCACTGATAATTACTGCTGTTATAGAGCACTTCCAGAATCTTGGACTTGATGGTACATCATCTGCTTAATCTTCATAACAAACCCGTTCTGCAGATGAAGAGACTCAGGAAATTTACATAACCTACTCAGCTTTGTGAGTGGTGGAGTTGAAACACAAACTGAGATTTGTCGGGCTCTAAAACGTGAGCACTGCTTTGGGTATGGAGAGAAATACAGGACATGAGAAGACAAGAGATAGAATTTCTCCATCATGGAGACTTCATGATGAAATAGAGATGATATTCAAGACATTTTTAAAATATAAAACTTACAAGTTAATTACAATATAATTAAAATATAAAAATTATAAGTTAATTACAGCATTAGCTATATTAACTAATGCTGAGAGATACTGAAGAGAATTATGTTGCAAGGTGGGCTACTCAGGTAAAGATTGGGAAGAAAGGGTTTTGAACGAGAAAAGGGCTTTGTTGGCTGGGTGCAGTGGCTCACGCCTGTAATCCCAGCACTTTGGGAAGCTTAGGCAGGCAAATCACCTGAGGTCAGGAGTTCAAGACCAGCCTGACCAACATGGAAAAACCCTGTCTCTACTAAAAATACAAAATTAGCCAGGCATGGTAGCGCATGCCTGTAATCCCAGCTACTTGGGTGGCTGAGGCAGGAGAATCGCTTGAACCGGGGAGGTGGTGAGCAGAGATCGAGCCACTGCACTCCAGCCTGGGCAACAAGAGCAAAACTCCATCTCAAAAAAAAAAAAAAAAAAAAGGAGAAAAAAAGGCTTTGCTGTCATGGGAAGAGAGAAAGCTGCCAACCTAAAATAACAACAGAGAGATTCTCCAAAGACAATGAATTTATTTGAGAACCCACAAGATTGCAATCTGGGATATGTGTGCACCTCATGAAGGACCATAGATGTACCCAGAGAGCAAAAGGAAGAAAAAGGTTTTTAAAGGCAAAATGAGGAAGATTACATAAGTTATTTTGAAACTATTATCCTTGGCTACAAGGATCAATAACAAGGGTGGCATCACTCCAAGGCTAAACAGACAGTTGCTAGGCAGACATCCTTGTAGTATTCTGTGTATGAGGTTGTGGTAGCCTTTGTTCAAGGTTGTGGTTTTCAAAAAGTCTAATCTAAAAATAGATTTTAACATAGACATGTGTGCATCAGAGCCCCTCCTTTATGGCCTCCTGACTCCTATTTGTATGGCATAAGTGACTCCATTTTGATTCTTACAGTTTTTACAAAGTCATGACTATAATAGTACAAAAGCTTAGAACTTAGCTTAGAACAAAGTCTTAGAGCTTAGCAAACTTTTATGTTAAGGAATAGATAGAAATATTTTAGGCTTTGTGGACCATAGCTCTGTTGCAGCTACTCCACTTTGCCATTGTGATTGTGAACACAGCCATATCAATACCAAATTGTCATGACTGTGTTCCAATAAAACCTTACCTATGATCATTGAAATGTGAATTGCATATGATTTTTTATTTTTATTTATTTATTTTTGAGATGGAGTCTCACTCTGTTGCCCAGGCTGGAGTGCATTGGCATGTTCTTGGCTCACCGCAATCTTCGCCTCCTGGGTTCAAGCGATTCTCCTGCCCCAGCCTCCCTTGCAGCTGGGATTACAGCCCCCTGCCACCATGCCCAGCTAATTTTTGTATTTTTAGTAGAGATGAGGTTTCACTATGTTGGCCAGGCTGGTCTTGAACTCCTGACTTCAGGCAATCCACCCACCTCAACCTCCCAAAGTGCTGGGATTACAGGTGTGAGCCACTGCACCCAGCCTCAACATATGATTTTTATGTGTCATGAAATATTATTCTTTTGATTTTTTTTTTCCAACTAGTTCAAAATGTAAAAACTGGCCAAGCACAGTGGCTCATGCCCGTAATCCCAGCATTTTGAGAGGCTGATCACCAGAGGACCACTTGAGGCCAAAAGATTAAGACCAGCCTAGGCAATATAGCAAAACTCTGTCTCTTAAGAAAAAAAAAAAAAAGCCATTAGTCAAGCATGGTGGCAGATGCTTGTGGTGCCAGCTAGTCAGGAGGTTGAGGCAGAAGGATCACTTGAACACAGGAGTTTGAGGCTGCAGGGAGCTATGACCATGTCACTGCATATCAGCTCTACACAGTAGAGCAAGACCAGGTTTAAAAAAAGAAAAGTAAAAACTCTTCTCAACTCTCAGGTCAAAGAAAAACAGGCAGCAGGCTGGACTTGGCTCCTGAGCAGTAGTTTGCCAATCCCAAGTTTAGTAGCAAGACAAAATAAGTTATTTGCTAAAAGATTAAGCAGCGAGTTTAAGCCAGAGACTAATGCTGAACACCTACTGAAAAGGAAAGAGAAAGGAAGATACAAATTTATAAAAGATCATAAAATATAAACAAGTAAATGTCTTTTATGAAAAGGTGAGTCAGAGGCTGGATGCCTTGGCTTATGCCTGTAATCCCAACACTTTGGGAGGCCAAGGTGGGTGGTTCACTTGAGGCCAGGAGTTCCAGACCAGCCTGGCCAACATGGCAAAATCCTGTCTCTACTAAAAATACAAAAATTAGCTGGGTGTGGTGGCACACGCCTGCAATCCCAGCTACTAGGGAGGCAGGAGAATCATTTGAACCAGGGAGCAGAGGTTGCAGTGAGCTGAGATCATGCCACCACACTCCAGCCTAGGGGATAGAGCAAGACTCCACCTCAAAAAAAAAAGGGGGGGG
>PVKP010037442.1:0-21639 GCA_004027715.1 Plecturocebus donacophilus | reverse complement strand
GTTTCTTATTATCCACCTTCTGAAGCCTGATTCTGTGAGTTCATCACACTCATCCTCCATCAAGCCTTGTTCTCTTGCTGATGAGGAGCTGCGATCCCCAGTAGGAGGAGAGGCATTCTGATTTCGGGTGTTCTCAGCCTTTTTGCACTGGTTTCTTCCCATTTTTGTGGATTTATCCACCTGTCGTCTTTGTAATTGCTGACTTTCAGATTGGGTCTCTAAGTGGACGTCCGGCTTGTTGGTGACGAAGTTTTTTCTGTTTCTTAGTTTTCCTTCGGGGGGCGCCCCTTCCCTACAGAGCTGAACCTTCCCGGGTTCAGCTGTGCTTGTTCTCAGTCCTCAGCGCTTCCAAATGCTGTTCTCCTTGTGGGGATGGGACCGGCCTAGCCCGACTAAAAGGGCATCCAGTCCCGTACACTCCACACCGAGAAGCGCCGCGCCGGCCAAAAGAGTCGCGCTGGCGACCCGTGTGGCTCCTTCGCCGGGAATCTCCCAGTCTGTGGCATCAAAAATTCGTCTGCAATTGCGGCATCCACTTGCTCTCTGCGCTTTCACTGGGAGCTACAATCCTGAGCTGCTGCTACACGGCCATCTTGGATCTCTCTCTAAATCGACTTTTTAAAGTGTATTATTATTATTCTTTTTGAGACAGGGTCTCGCTCTGTTGCCCAGGCTGGAGTGCAGTGGCAAAATCACAGCTACATGCAGCCTTGAACTCCCAGGCTCAGGTGATCTTCCACCTCAGCCTCCCAAGTAGCTGGGACTACAAGTGCATGCGACTAAGCCTGGTTAATTTTTGTATTTTGTATTTTGTTTTTTTTTTGTAGAGATGAGATTTTGCTATGTTGTCCTACTTTGTTCAAATGATTTAGGGGTTGTTTGTGCCAAGCGTTTGATTTATAAACCTTGGCAAATTGTATCATAGCACTTAATACCCAATGAGATATTTATAACCCAAATTATAGCCCCAGCTAGTGTTGAACTTCTAGGCTAAGGTGATCTGCCTGCCTTGGCCCCCCAAAATGCTGGGATTACAGGTGTGAGCCTGTATATAATTTCCTGACCTTTTACATAATTTCTGACCATCGTATCCACCTTCTAATTTGGTTGTTGGCTATCAGCCACTTGTTCTACCTCAGTTTATTCTCAACACTGCTATCAGATGTATCTTCCTTAAAAAAAGATCAATTTTATCATTGATGCCTCCCTCTTAAAATCACCTTACAATTTCTCCCAACTATAAAACAAAAATAGTATGACATGAAAAACCCTTCAGGATCTTACTTACTTATCTTCTAGCCTTGATTGCCAATCTCTTTTACTTAACCATATCCTAATCCCTTTGACATTTCTATTCTTCGTATTACTTTTCCTTTCTTTGGGTCTTTGAACATTCAATCTCCTTTTCCTGGAATGCCCCTTTCCACCTGGGGAACTCTTAATTTACTCATCTGTTAATACCCAGCTCATTTTACTCTCTCTGTGAAGTCTTCCTAAATCTCTGATATCAGAGCTTTGATAGTATTTCAGTGACAGTGTTTTTTATATGTCAACATAATTATAGTATGCATGTTCATACTCCCTCTGACATGGACAGTTACTAGGGGCAGACACCTCATATTAGCCCTACTGTATCCCGGCACCTAATGCAGTATCCAGAACACAGTGGACACTTTATAAACAGTAATGTAATTTGAAATGTGAAGACTAAAATCCCAAATCTAATTACATAGTTCCAGTAAACTTACAAAATCTGTATTTTTTCTTTAATACTGGAAATCAATGTCACTAACCTTTGCATGTTAAAAACTTAAATAGTGCTGGTGGTAGAGCTAGAGTGCAAAGAAGGCAGGCAAAACCTCAAGATTCAACAATGAAAAATGTCATTAAGAAACAATCGTCTTACGTGGTCTTCACTCTTCAGTTGCTTTACTCCAGATTCTATAACCTTAATGTTGGGAAAGCGATGTTCTAACATGGTACTTGATTGTTCTTCAACATCAAATTCTTCCAATATTTTAGAAATCTGTATAGATCAAAGAGATTAAAAATGCATATTTTAAAAAGCATTTTCTTTCAAGAATCTTTAATAAAAATACGTTGCTTTTATATACTATTTTGTGTTTATATTTCGCCACCTGCACTATATAGAGTGGAAAGAGGACTAGACTCAGCATTTAGAGACTTAAACATTTGCTTGGCTGCTCCTGGGCAAGGCAGGTGTTACAAGCCATAGATTCCTGGCTAATAAAATGAGAACTGACCTGTAAAATGAGGGGTAACACCACTTACATTTCTACAGTTTAACCAAACCGCTTACTTATTTCCTTATCCTTCAGGCTTTCTCTCTCCATTTACTAGCTAACCTTATGGTGATCGAGGCTGTGCACTCTTCTTTCCTGTTCTATAAAACCATCAGTATTCTTCTAGACTGATTTCCTTTCTGTCCAGCTAAAGTTCAATTGTGAATTATTTAATCTTTCCCCCAAATCCTTTACTTCCTTGCTTTCTTATCTAAACTGTTAACCTGAAAACCCCCAACCCTATACCACCTGCTTTCTCTAGTCCTAAACCCAGTTTGCTGCAGGAAGACCACACAAGTTTGCATATTGATATTCAATCTCAGCTGCTCCTTAAACACTGCATGGAAATTCTTACTGTATGACCCTGAACAGTTCTCAAACCTTTCGGTCTCATGTCCCCTTTACATTCTTACAAATTATTTAAGAACCTACTTCTAGGGTTATTTAAGGATCATATGTTTGAAACCTTTAGACGACTACTTGGTACACAGTAAGCACTTAACAAATGTGCATTATTAGTAGCAATCTTTTTTCTTCTTTAAAAACTATACAAGTCATGAATCATGCTCTTTGTAACACTAAACAAACAATACACAATACAGAGTAAACGTTAAAGTCTCTCTTTACCACTCTCCAAATCTCATCCCTAATCCCTCAGGATAAGCACTAGTGACTTTTTGGTGTTATGTTCTTTACTTTGAATCTCTGTATGTTATGTGCCATGTTGGTTAATATATAATATAGGTGCTCAATAAATCATAAAGATGATGCCATTTCCTACTGCTGTGCACAGAATAGCTGATATTTATATGTTTGTTATTGGCACATTTAAGCTCACATCCTTTGAAGCAAGGAAAGTATTAATCTAATACTACAGGTGAAGCAACTTACACAGATCTTCCAAGGCTACCCAACCAGTAAATAAGACTCAGGCCTAGAAACCAAGTTTGTTCCTTCTATTGTTCATAACTTATGAAACTGGCAAAAACTGAATTCAAGTCTCACAACTCTTGGATTACTACACTGAATTAGGTCATCTAGAAACATAATTATGAGACCCAGCTATACATCTTTCTCTTATACATGTACTCTCAGCCTATCATTAAACACGTACTTTTATCTTTTAACGATTAATAGCTATAATTTTTCCTCTGTTTCTCCCAAACCCCATAACTCTTTGGGTATACCTAAGTACCAAGATATCATATGTATCTCTACATATGAGAAATTTAGGTTATAAAGGGACAACATGGTATGTGCCACTAAATTACCCTTGGTCTTAGGGGTTCACAACATGAAAAAGTTATATTCCATTATAGGATATTATAAGAAACACTGTATTAAATGAAGGGCTATGGTAGTAGTCTTCACTGAAGGGTAGGAAGAAAGATCAGAATGTGTCTTTTTCACCATTTCAGAAATTTTATTTTGCACAGGTTTCATTATATTAATTGTAGTTCTGTAGCTCATGCATATAACTTAGTAGTAGACACATATTGGAATGTCAGGGCAAAACTTTTTAACAGTTGAGCTACAGGATCAAAAAAGTTTGGAGATGACTTTTCTATGATACTATGACCCAACTGTTCTTAGACTCCTATTATAATGTGGATACAAATTAATGGAATACTAAGTGTTCAGAGCTGCTTATTAAATGTCTGAAAAACTAACTATGTGTACATATAAACTTGGCTTGGAAGCACTTTTCTGATTTGTAAACACACATACACACCCTATCCATATTTATAATAAATATATACATGTATATTTGTACCTACTTTAGATTTGCAGAGCATCTTTCCTGAAAAAATTTTTATTGGAAACTTTCCCAAAAATAATTCTAAGTGGAAGGGAAAAAGAAAAAGAATAGAAGACTAAAAATTCGTATCATTCTGGGAGCTTTTGGTATTCAGTCTGAATAATTCTCAATTCGAGCTTTTTAAAAATGACTGTCCAAAGAATCTTTGTACCCTTAAACAATTAAAACACTCCAGAATGCACAGAGATGTTGTCATCAAGATGGCTAAGTAGGAGATACCAGCCTTCATTTCCCCATAAAAAAACAAGTATAGACAACTATTTACAAGCCAAAGTGGCCCAAAGAGGGCTCAAGGGCCCATTAAGCAATCTGTAGCAACAAAGTAGAGCAAAAAAATGGAGACTATCCACATAAAAAGATCAATAATGACCTTGGCATACCTGAGAAACCAGGAGATGGCTAGGAGCAAAGAAAGGCAGAGGCTATGAGTATCAGCCACATGGTGGGGACCGCTGTGGTCCATGGTGGCCTGCACTGCAAAGAAAACCGGCATGTCTTGCTTCTATGAAGGGACCAACAACCATTCCTGACAGGGAACCCCAGAGAGGGAGACATGGTGGTACATCCTGTCTCTACAAAGAAGTGGCCAATGTCAAGATGCTTTGGAAAAGGATTCGCTTCATCTCTCAAACCCATGAGTGCCCCAATCCCAGAGTCATGGTCATTCTGAGAATGCTCACACTTCAGATCCAGGTTCCATGGCCTACACTGGGCCCACCTATATCTCAGACACCAGAGCCATCACCATAGTAAGCTAGTTTGCACTTTGGGCCCTACAGCCAAGCCTCACTGCACATGTCTGCAATTCAGTCACTGGCTCAGCTGTCACTGAAAGCTAGGCCCTGCCCTGACACTGAAACTGCTGTAACTCTGAGCATACCTGTGTTCCCATTCTTGGTTTCCCTGGCTGCTTCACAAGCATCCTCACCTCACATTCTATTGTCAAGACAACAGTATGGTACTTGTATCCTAGGCATCAATGTCATTACTGTTCCAGATACCAGAGCTTTAGTTCCTCCATGTATGCCTGTGCTTTGGGCCTCAGCTCTATCACTGCTCCATAGGCACCACTTATCAGAAACAAGTGCTACCGCCACTGTAACCGAACCCAGAAGGCAGACCCAGTGCCAACAGGGATGGCTTAGGCCACCACAACAGTTGTGGCTTAGGCCAACAGGCTTAAGCCACCACAACAGTTGTGGCTTAGGCCAACGGACCTAAGCCACAACTTCCTTTGTGGGAGAAAAAAAGATTGGGAGCCTCTTAGCAGCCATTGACATTGAAAACCCAACAACCTTCATTACCACTGCAGACATCCAGAGTTGGATGCTGAGGATTCCTGCAATCTTAAACAACAATTAACGCAGCTAACAGAGCTGCATAGACTATAAAGCAGGCACCCTCACTGGTGCCAGAACTGCTGCATCCCATCCAGCAAGCAGCCCTCCTCATAGGGGAAGGTCTTTCCACAGCAAAACTAGCCCATACTTCAGAAAACAGTGAGTGTGTCATCAAATGTGCAAACATCAACATATGGCAACAAGACAAATGATAAACCAAGAAGACATACCACCAAAAGAACACAAAGAAATGTCAGAACTGCCTGAAAAAGAATTCAAAATAATTGTTTAAGGAAGCTGAAGGAACTTTAAGAAGTTATAAACAATTCAATTAAATCAGGAAAACAATAAGCAACCAAAACAAAAAAATTAAGATAAGTTATTTAAAAAAACCCCACAAATTCTGGTGATGAAAAATGCAATGAAGGAAACAAAAAAATGCAACAGACTATGTCAACAAGAGAACTGATCACACAGAAGAAAAAAATCTGTGAATCTCAAGAAAGATTATTTGAAAATATACAGTCAGAAGGGAAGAAGAAAAAAGAATGAAAAAGAATGTAGAAATATGGAATTTAAAGGATGGCGTCAAAGGAGCAAACCTTTGAGTTATAGGAGTTATAGAAGGAGAAGAGGAAGACAAAGGAGTAGAAAGTGTATTTAAAGAAATAACAATAGAAAACTTTCCAAATCTGGAGAAAGGCATAAATATCCAGGAACCAAAAGGTCAAAAGTCTCTAATCAGATTCAATCCAAGTAAGGCTACACCAAGACATATTATAATTAAACTGTCAAAAATCGAAAACAAGAGAGGATCATTAAAGCAGAAAGAGAAAAAAAGCAAATCACAATAAGGGAGATTCCAAAAAGCTAACAGTAGATTTCTCAGGAGAAACCTTATAGGCCAGAACAAAATGAAATAATGACATGATTTGGATCTCTGTCCCTGCCAAATCTCATGTTGAAATGTAATCCCCAGTGTTGGAGGCGGGAGGTGGTAAAATCATGGGAGCAAATCCCTCATGGCCTTGATGCTGTCCTCAAGATGGTGAGTTCTTGCGAGATTTGGTTGTTTACACGTGTATGGCATCTCTCCTCACACTTATAGTGGCTGCAGTTACTAACAATATATTGTGTTTGTAAGTTGCTAGGAAAAAAGATTTTAAGTGTTCTCATCACAAATTATAAATATGTGAGAAAATACATAAGTTAAATAGCTTGATTTAGCCATTCCACAATGTATACATATATCAAAACACCATGATGTACAGCATATAATTTTACTTGTCATTAAAAAAAATACACAATTACCCTAACTGCTAAGCAAGTTATTGCAATTTTTTCAAATTAATAGTAGGAAGTTATACAAAGGTTCTTACCTGCTTGAAATTTGTAACTGCTTTAATAACTGGAGAAGCTGTTACCAAGAGAATATCTTCTGATGGAAAGTGAGTAGCCAACTTATTTTTAAAAAGAGAAAAAATTAGGACAAATTAAGTATTAGTATACGTGGTTTGGGAGTGAGGATAATGCAATTTTAATAAAGTAATTAATCTAGAAAATTAAAAACCTATTGTTCCTCATCAAAAAGTCTCCATTATCCTTATCTATGGGGCAATGATGAATAATGTTAAACTCTGATATTGATAAAATACATTTACACTAAACATTAATAAAGATCTCCTGAACAAGAAAAGTGATATAAGGAAGTATCCTTTATTTACTTCAACTATTTTGTATACCAATTTAGAGTTATAATACAGAGGATGAGAATAAACTATCTTCCTAATTAACAGTTAAACCAACTTCTATTTATCTTAAAATAGTATTTCATTTGTCTTCAATGGAATGACATTAAAGGAAACCCTTAAACACTTAGAATCTTGGTCTGACTTTCCCCAAGTGCTTTGGTACTCCTATTCTGCCTCTTCCAGTCAGTACATATTGTGGGATGATAAAGCCATTTTAATAATAACTTCAACAAAATTTAGAGGTATAACTTTAGGGGTTAATGTTTCATTATTTTCCTCTAGCTACAAACTCTGTCTTCACTCTGTACCTGAAAGCATTTTCTTATCTCTTAAGTCTGGTTCCTCGACACCACCACCCTCAATAATCTGGCTTCTATTCCTACCACATCACTGAAACAGCAGGTTTGAAACTATGGATCCTTAAAATCCAAGGGATTATTTATTTTCTTTAATTATTTTTATGGAGATGGTATCTTGCTATGTTGCCCAATCTGGCTTTGAACTCCTGGCCTCATGCAATCCTCTCACCCTGGCCTCCCAAAGTTCTGGGATTACAAGTATGAGCTATTGTGCCCAACACCCATGCGATTCTTGTTAGTCTCATTTTATTTGAACTTTCTATATTATTTGACAATATTATTACTCTCTCCATCTTTCTTTCCTGTGTATATTCTGTAATTTATCTCCCTGCTTTCTGTTTCCATTGCTAGATGAGTTTCTCAAACTTCTTTATACTACTGAAATCACCTTCAAATTGGCTCTCCAGTTTGATGTATAAACCAGCTGCCTTTGCCACAAATACACTGTAACTAATCATCTTTCAAACCTCTTATGTGATCAAGTTACTACACTGCTCAAAATCATTTGACTGCTTGTAAACTCTTGTTAAGTTCTTAGCATGATTTATAAGACTCCTTATGAGCTATGCTGTAAGCTTTACTGCTCTCTGATGATCCATGCTTTTCCACTGGAGATGACATTGTTAGCCACCCTTTGGAATGCCTTTCTTTTCCTGAATACTTAGTGAACTTTCATTCTTTGATAACAAAATTTTAAAAATAACTTTGATAAAAAAAATTACCTTTTCTCTAATTCACTTCCTACCTACTCTACAGGCACCCTTAAGATAACCATTCATGTCTCTTGCATAGGCATACAATATTGTCTCTTCCACTAGGCTGTGAGTCCCTAGTATGGCATTTCACGGTGTTCATAGTTTAACACTCAGCCCTTAATATGATGCCTGGATCGTAGTGAATTAACCGAAAATACGCATCCAATGTTGAAAACACTTCAATTTCTTGCACTATTTCTTAAGATTTCAGTGATTGCTCACCTTTACTTTACATCAACAAAATAATCTAGAACTTTGTGGAATACATACATGTATATGTATATATATGGTCCGGCAATTCAGCATAATCAGAAAAGCAATCCCTATATGCATTTAATTCCTTGCTGATGTTTTTACAAAACATTACTAAAGTATCTTCTATCTTGGGAGTTCAAAGTATAGAAAACTCATCTACGGGATTCTTTATTAGTTAAGATTCGCTAAAGACTTGGCAACTGTCTGGAAACTAAAGGGGCTGAGGGCCGGGCGCGGTGCCTCAGGCCTGCAATCCCGGCACTTTGGTAGGTGGAGGCGGGCGGATTACTTGAGCCTAGGAGCTCAAGACCAGCCTGGCCAACATAGGGAAACCCCGTCTCTGCTAAAAACAGAAAAATCAGCAGGGCGGAGTGGCCGGCGCCTGTAATCCCAGCTACTCGGGAGCCTTGAGGCAAGAGAATCGCTTGAACCAGAGAGATGGAGGTTGCATTAAGCCAAGATCGAACCACTGCATTCCAGCCTGGGCAACAGTGTGAGGCTCCGTCTCAAAGAAAAAGGAAAAAAGAAAAAAGAAAAGAAAAGAAAAGAAAGGGGGCTGAATTTGCTGTCTAAATACAAAGTCCGCTTGTCTGCTCTGGCGTAAGTAGGATCAGAGCATGGATCAGCCAGCTTTGGTTTCTCGGCTATAATCTGACTCCCACTTCTCTGAGCCTGAGAGAAAACTAGCGCGGTCCTAAGAACTTAATCTGAGGACCATCGAGCAGTTTCTAAAATCTGGGAGCAAGAAGTGCGGAAAAAGGGCGCGGCGAAAGAGGAACCCGGAAGAAGAAAAAGGGAAGGGGCGGGAGGAAGGCCTCCAGCGCCACGGCCTTTGGGGTCGGGGAAAGAGATGGAACCGCCTAAGCACCGCCCTACCTGCTCCGCACAAGTGACGCCCGCGATGCCGCCGCCGACCACCACGAACTTCCCTGCAGTCGGGGGAGGGCGCGCTGCCTCCATGCTGTCGGACTCCCAGCGGTTTACTCAATGTCGCTGCGGAGCAGCTGGAGTTTGGACTCCAGGAGAGGAAGCAGCCGCGAGGCGCTCACTTCCGGTGCTTCATCCAGAGAATCCGACCTACGGGTGCTCGGGAGCTCATACTTAGTGTGCTAGACTACCTGCTACCGGCTGCGTTTCGGAAGCAATCAATCGTCTCCTCGTTTTCAGAACTTTTCATTACTATTACTACACCTGAATGTAGTTATTCCAAGAAAGTTTGACAAAGAGAAGACCAAAAAATAAAAAAATAAGTAAAGAAGATGGGTTGCCCAAAGAAGTTTGATAAATTCCTTCTCTAAAGATAGACCAGTGTTCTCACGGGACAAAGCATTCATAAAATAAATGAATTGGTATGAAGTTCTCATTATTTGTTTCTGCAAGAAATTATGCCCTTATTGGTAGAAGGAGCCTTTGGGAACACCCTGACCCTACTCCTGTCATTTTAGTAGAAGAAGAAACACAGTCCTGAAAACCACTTGATTGCCACCGTTCACCTAACAGTCCAAGATGTGTTTGTGGAAGCACAAAAATTCTTTATAATAAGGCAAAACAATACTACCCTGAATTGTTCTCTAAGAAGTTATCCTTTTCATTTACATCTTTGACCTCAGCTAAAGTTTTCAGTAATAATGTACCGTTGCTTGCCATTTTGTCAAAACAAATGAATATTTCTTACATTTCCAATCAATAGCATTTGTGAGGGTCGAATGAAATATTCCCTGTCTCTGTTTCACTGTAATTTTTTTTGTGCTAGTGAATTGTTTTTGAAAAATTGCTAAATTATTTTTAACTGTTTTACTATATTATTTACTATTCATATTATTTTACTATTTACTATTACCTTTGCTGTCTTATATAACTTTCCCTAGGAGTTTTTTTGTAATGGTAAGGTATTATTTCTCAAATGGCTCACTCTAACGCTGATAATTACCAGTGTTCCTTTAATTCTTTAAACACTGAGAATAACCATTGTATATGAACAGGAAAGCCTACCGCATATCTAATTACAGATATTTACTGATACCTATAAAAATCATTGTTCTTTGATTTACCAAGTTAAATGGTAGGCAGTTTAATAAATGCATCTAATTCCTGTTACTAGTATAGCAACCGAACAAAGCATTCATTTCTAGGAGGAGGCAATACGTTCCTTTATCCTATTTAGATATAGGCTTCAGCTTATTTTCACAATATCTCACTCACACTGTTTTCCATTCAGGCCACAGTACACTTACAGATCCCAGCATATGCCATTTTCTTTCTGAGCATTTGCACATATCTTTTTCCCAACTACTTTTCCCTAGCTAACTCATCGACCTTTGGCTTCATGAAGCCATTGCTTCCTCTAAGATACTTTAACATCTTCAAGACAGCTGGGTGTCCTCTCTGTGTATTCCTCTAGCTCCTTGTCATCCTCTAAATTTAGACTTATCCCACTTTATGGTAACTTCTTACTGCCTGACCCCATCATCACCATAAACTCCTTACTTAATCTCAGGGATTATTTTTTGTCTCCGTTAGTAGATAGTATATATTCAACAAAAATGTGCTAAATGAAATAGGAAGTTGGTGGAGTATGAAACTGCCCTGAAGTCCTTCTAAAGACTTTTAGATTCATTGTCCAGGATCAAGATCCTCCTGTATATTGGGACAGTGGTTTCCTCTTTATGGAAGTTGGAAGGAAGACTAGAGTGGAATTTAAACTTCCAGGGGAAATGGAAGGAGATCATTGTCTATGGGAAGGGAAGCAAAGTAGTAGGCGGCATCTCAAATGTGAGAGGTAATACCTCCACACTCTCATTTCTTCCTCCCCTTTTGAAGGCTGGCTTTTTGTCAAGGTAATGTACGTTTAAAACCTAGCTGCCTGATACACCAGCATGAATATCCGACTTTTAGAAATGTCTAAGGGGTAAAGATCTTTCGGGGAAGAGCACTAAGAAAAGACTAGCAGTGCATCTCATCTTAATGTTGATTAAATCAGATATACTGGATCTAGGGTGGGTTAAAAATAAGATACTGGTAACTTGAAGCATGTTATCCACAGAGAGGGCAGCAATAGGTACAGGTTAGAAGAAAGGGCAATTGCAAAGAAAACTGGACACCTAGAAATAAGGGAGGCCCAATGCCAAGAAGCAGCAGAGGAGCAGAAAAGGCAGAACTTCAGCTCCCTTTTAGCTCTGGTCAGCAAGGTTAGGAGTGAAGAGCAATCAACCTGGTGACTGTTTCTGAGGAGTCAAAGAAATACCAGTGTGTTGCTAAATATTATGGTGTATGCTTATAGGTGGAAAAGAATACCAGGACTGGAGTTGGCAAAGAAAGTTTCCAAGAAGAGGTGGAATTTATATTGAACCTCAAAGGCTAATAGCATTTGCATAAGTTCAAAAGAAGAGGTGACAAATCATGTAGGAAATCTCCCAAGAACCAAAAGCTTAGCAGCAGAAATGAGCATGGGAAATACAGGAGATGGTAAAAGGAAAGAAAGAAAGAAAAGTAGTTGGAGAGTTCAAGATTCCTCTGGAAAAACTGAAGGAGATAAAGCTATCTCCTTCTATTTATTTCCATAATGTTCTTATGTCTGATTCCCATACACAGCTAATCTCTTGGCCATCTCCAACTTTTAAACTATCATCAAAATCTAGTTTTCCAATAGAAGTATTTGGGTTAAGTTCGAACGGTAAAAATTGGGAATGAACAATGACATTTCATGGAGTAGCTAATGATTAATAGCTTTTGAGTCAGATGACCCAGGTTCAAACGTGGCACCAGCATTTCTTTACTGTGTGACCATTCAGTGAGTTACATACCTCATTGGAGCCTGGTTTCCGCATGGGCAAAGTGGGTATAAGACCTACTTTGTAGAGTTGTTTTGATACATATGTGAGGTGACATATTTAAACTTCCTAGCATAGTGCATACCTCTTAGTAGGATTAATGGTTAAGTTGCCTGCCTGTGCCCTGTTGAATAGACTATATTTCTCTGTCTAAAGCATTTTATCTCTGATCATAACCTTGACCAGCCTATAAAGCTTTTAACTCCGAAATGTCTATCTCTCATGTCATCTACTCTGAAACATCTTGGATATCTTCTCATTGTCATCTTTTTTGCCAATTCACTATAAGTACAGCCTGGATTCATCTTGCACTCAAAACCTCTTCTTTGTTTTTATTAGTTCATATAACTGATTTACTGAACAAGCTGTACTTATATAGGGAATGAATTGAAGGAAACATTTTTATGTCTCAACACTTTTCCTGTGTATGCATTTTTCTCCTCTAAATTAAATTCTTATTAATTTAGCTTATTTGATCATTTTCAGGTAATAAAAAGTCTGATACTACCTATTATCAAAACTCCAGACACATATTCAATTAAAGATTCCCCTAACTACCTAACAACAGGCAAACTACGTTGGTTTCTTGTTGCTTTCTTGCTCCAGCTCTTCTCCTAACTAAGAGCTGATGTTTTCAGGGACTTTAAAATTGGAGGGTGGGTAAGGAGTAAGGAGGGGAAATAATCTCACTGTTGTTCCTGGATGAGCACGTATATGCAAACCTACCCCCAAAGGCTGAGGGAGCTGAGAGGCCAAAGGAAAGCTGACAAATCCAGTTTCTCAGAAAGAGATATTTAATAGAGACTTACAAACGGAAATTATGATTTGGTTACAGTGGATCCCACACCTGCCCTCCAGAAAATATGTAAGCTTTTAGGATAAAATATGTACAGCTGATCTTGTGGCAGTCTTTCTTGCAATACTCATGACCACTGGGGACTCTAGATAAGCATCTTAATAAGGGAATTAGCTATGCTACATGCTTTGTTACTATTGAAGGTTATCTATGCTATGAGCATTGTTTAAAGACCTTGCTGCAGAACACCTTAGTATGCAGGAATCAAACATCAGTCATCATTCAGCATAATGCTTTGAAGATTCATGTTGTTTGTTGTATGTATTAATAGTTAAACCTTTTTAAACTGGCTTTCTCTGACATCACATACATAAATACTACAAAAGATGTAATTTTTTAAGTCTACTATGAAAGATGTAACTTTAAAAAAAGCTTTCTTAAGTAACATATTTTCCCACATATTTATTACTCCTTTTGAAAACATCTCAACATAGTCCTTATAATTTTGATTAAATCAGTATTCAATCTTTATATAATTATGACTATGTAAATATTATTCATAGCTGATTCACATATTGTGGTATAATTATATTTCTTATACAACTTTTTGTTTTTCTTGTAATGCATTGCTTTTTTTCTTTGTTTCTATTACTAATTTTTTTCCCAAATCTGCCAGAAAAAGTGAAGTCATATCAGGAATATAGAAAAAGAATACATTGAGTATGACTGTGTGCTACTTACTGCATTCATGGAGCTTACATCAGAAGGTTCAGTCAACATTCTCAATCACTAAGTTCAAACACTTAACTTTCCAGCCTAATATATTCAATAAATATTAGCTCTGATTTTTCCTTGGAAATTTCCTTTTGAGAGCCATTTATCCTCCTGATCCAATTAAACTGTTGGTTCTAATTTTTGCTGCATGGTAATTTCTTTTCATTCTCATTTTAGAAATTTTATTTATTTGAGTAAGATCCGTTGTTTCCTGAACTCAATGACTTATTTTTTTTCTTGGCTGACACCTTCATTTGTAATGAGTATGCCCAGCACAGAATAAAAATGTGGGGCCCTTTGTTCAAAACTCCTGTGTTAATCCCTAGTGGGATCGCTCCTGTGAATAGTCAGCGCCCTTTAGCCTGTACAATGCCCTGTCTCTTAAAACAAACAAACAAACAAACAACAACAACAAAAAAACCCAAAAGCTAAGCAAGAACAGCCTGAAGACGAATTAAGCAAGACACCCTCAGCAAGCATGAGCAGGTGACCCATACCATGAAGCTAGCTCTGTTATCAAGTTTGGGGAATTACAAAGTAAAAAAAAAAAAAAATCCTCCTAATGATATAATATTTATACTTGGGGAACAAATAATAGAACTATAAATTTGTCCTGTAGAGTTATTTTGGGAGATTGAGTGATTTATTATCTTTTGTGCTTCTGTGTGTGTGTGTGTGTGTCTGTGTGTTTGTGTGCACGCGCGCATGCGCGCCTGAGATTCTATATCCAAAGGTCCATTATTTCCCTTTCCTGATTTTATTGTAACTGACAGAAAATGAGGTCTGGTCTTCCTTCCTAGCATTGCTTAACAGATTAGCCAATATTTTCGAAGTAAAATGAGCTCCTAGGCTCAAATAACAAGACATTTGAGAGCACAGCCATCTGAATAGAAAAATAACAGATTAGGTTACAGATACAAACAGAATCAGAATATTAGAACAGTTAAAAAAATTTAAAGTAATAAACACAATGAAAAAGAAAAAGGATAATTATTAACATGAGACAAGAACAATAAATCACTAAAAAAAGAAAGGCTATTATGTATGAAAAATAATTGCATAATGAACACAGCAGATGGGATGAGTAGCAGAAAGGATAAAGCTTGAGGAATGAGGTATTGAAAGAGAATATCAGATAGAGAAAATCCTCCAGAAGGAAGAAGCCAAGGATAAAAAGTAGAAAAATATAAAAGAGGAGCCGAGAGATGAGGATGATAACGAAAAAGTGCTAACTTCCTAGAATTAAAATATTTTGCAAGTCATATTGAAAGAGCTTATAGAATGTTAAAAAGAGAAATATTGATAAACACATGCAGAAATACTATAGTGAAATTCAAGACTAACAAAAACAAGAAAATGTATAAAAACTTCCCAAGAGAATGAAATATTCACATGCCAAAGGACAAGAAAATATCAATCTCAATTTCCTTGGTTGCAACACTGGAGTCAAGAATTAATGAAGAAAATTTTTTTAAATTGGCAGGAAAAGACATTAAATTTAAAGTGAGAAATAAGAGCATAATATAAAAATAATATGCTCAGGCAGACAAGAACATGGATGGAGCTGAAATCCATTATCCTCAACGAACTAATGCAGAAACAGAAAACTAAACACTGAATATTCTCACTTACAGTGGGAGCTGAACAATGAGAATACATGGACATAGGGAGGGAAACAACACACAGTGGGGCCTGTCGGGAACGGGAGGAAGGAGAGCATCAAGATAAATAACTAATGCATATGGGGCTTAATACCTAGGTGATGGGTTGATAGGTGCAGCAAATCATCATGGCACATGTTTACCTATGTAACAAATCTGCTAGTCCTACACATAAATCCTGGAATTTAAAATAAAATGAAAAAAAAATCAATCCAACTATTGTAGTCACCCCATTACAAATTATACCTGGATATGACCACCTAATTACTTTACATAGCCCCTAATCTTTTACTCATCCAATCCAACTAAAAAGTTACTGATAGAATAATCTATAGACAGTGGTTTTGCATCTCAGTCTGCTGTTCAAAAATGTCAGTGGCATCCCATAGAAATAAATATCCTTGTCTACATGAACTCTGCTTCCAAGTTTATTCTCATTTTGAGGTCATTTTTTCTTAGATTATCCAGCTACACTGAAAATTGAACTCATGCTCAAATACATGTGTGCCAATTTACTGAATGAATAAATTAACATGTTATCTTTGATTTACAAGAGATTGGTTAAAGCTGTCTTAATCACCAAACAAAAAACCTGAGAAAATTGAAGCTCAGCCATTACTGAAGTTTTTCAACAGGGCATTGGAGCCAAGGCCACATAAGAGTTAACTATTTAAAAAAGCAACAAACAAACAAAAAAACAGCAAGGAGGAGCCTCTGGTTCCAGTGACTACAGTAATCTTAGAGCCTGTCTCCAAGATTATAACCTGTTTTATGCAACCATCAGAGCCAAAGATACTTAACCAAAGGATTAAAACTTACATAAACAAAGATTCTTTTATTTACAACTCTGCTTCTCTGATGAACAAGAAACTTCAGCTTACATGTTTGAGGTGCTTTATTCATACTGGCTACTCAATATGTAATTAAAAAAAAAATCTGATGATCTTACAGTATGGAAGCAACAATGAAAGGTGATGTTGGTGAACGCTAAGGTAAAAGTCCTTCATTTATTTGGGTTGTTGTGGGCTATAACTCAGTCACTTTTACTTGGAAAATTATAAGGAGATTTAATGCTTAGTAATAAATATAAGATTCTTTGAGTTTTCTAATTGTCTTGTCTATACATTCCTGATAGCAATGACAATTATGTTTAATGCAGGATTTGTTTTGTGCAGTAGTAATAATATTGTTTGTTTATGCATGCACAGACATAGATCTACATTTTGAGTTTTCAAATATGTAGTTATAAGTGGCTTGGAGCATTAGAAGTATGTCTAAATGATTCTGGATAATGTTTTCCTCCTGCCTTGTCATTGGCCTGGAAAGTCCCTTTTTGTTTATCCAGTTCTTCCACAACCATCCTTCAAATTCTGATCAAGCCCTGTGTTCTTCACATTTCTCTCTCTTTGGAAATTGAAGAACGTTAGTTGTCTATAATATACACATCTACACACTTAACGCTCACACATTTTAAAATTCAAAAATGAGAACATTATGTTTTCCAATCCAAGTAACAGAAGAGTATATCAAAAAGTCAATGTCGTGCATAACTTTTTACATTTCTTGCTATACTCATGTAAAACATACACGATTTATGTAATTATATACATATACTGCCCATAACTTTTACTTACAAATATAAGATCATCATTATATACATATCTTGACTTGTTGCTGTAATGATTTAACTATGAACTATGGACATCCCTCTAGGTCAGCATGTATATCTAAATCATGTTTAGCCTGTAAATCTTTAGATAACAACCTCTATTTCTGCAGAATGGATTTCCAAAGTGGAATGACAGAAACATTGTATACCACAATATACAGTCCCATCACTTCTCCACCTCATTTTACTGTGCGTGATAACTCTTTCAAAAAAGTTTTTAATTTACTACATGAAAAGAATAAGGGTATTGTGCTATTTTTCAATCCCATTTCCTTGAATTTGCTCAGCAGAGAAAGTATAGCTTATTTAATAAATCATTTGACAATAATGATTAGATCTCCATTCAGCAAGAAAAGAGTGATATTCCCGCAAATGCCGTATTCAAAGATGAAAAAGAGCAATCCATTAGGGATTTTAATTTTAAAATGCAATGCAAAAAATGTAAAAAATAATGTTAGGTTAAAGAAAACCTTTAAAAAGACAAACAATACCAGGAAACTATAATGAAAAAACATCGTAGGATCTACTTCTTTAATAGTACAAATTTACACAAAGGCAAAAAATACCAAAAATAAGTTTTTTTTAAAGAGAGAACATGTTTGAAACATATATGAGAGGTAAACTTTAGAACTCTAATGTAAAATGGAGAACTACAAATGGAAAAGAAAAAGCAAACATGGGAAAAATGTATGAACTGGGATTTATAAAAGAGAAAATGCAAATAGACAAAAATTATTATAATCTTTTTATAAAAGATGCCAAATCTCACCATTTTATGATGTAAGTGCTTGCAAGACAGAAAAAAAAATAGGAAAATGTGGATGGGGGGATTTAGAAGCTGGGGGACAAAAAAATAGTATCTTCACTCTTCCACAACCTCCTGAACCACATTTTACAAACTTTATCATCATTTTAACTATAAATGTATTTGTATTTCAGATTTTTAAAAGGCTATCTTTTACAAGTTTACATTCTTTTCCTTTTTGTGGACATTAAACACAGTTTAAGGTCTATATGACAATGTTTGTTGAATAAAATAAAGTATGCAGCAGTAATTTAGAAACTCAAATTTACCTAAGTTTATTTAAGTTTGACACTACAAATATCTTTCTGTGATTTAAAATTTTCTATAAAATTCTAGTAATAAGTAGTTTGGTAGTGTGAACATAGCTTACCAACATTTTTGTCTTATAGATTATACATTTTTGATAGTAACTCTCTGTGATTCCATCTATTTTTATAAGAATATGACATGGTGATCTAGTGTAACAGTATACATTTATTTGCATTTTAACATGAAAAAAACAGTATGTAGCCGGGCACAGTGGCTCATTCCTGTAATCTCAGCATTTTGGGAGGCCAAGGCGGGCGGGTCACCTGAGGTCATGAGTGGTCAGGCGGGTCACCTGAGGCTGAGACCAGCCTGACCAACATGGTGAAACCCTGTTTCTACTAAAAATAAAAAATCAGCTGGGTGTGGTGGCACGTGCCTGTAGTCCCAGCTACTTGGGATGCTGAGAACCACTTGAATCCAAGAGGTGGAGGTTGCAGTGAGCTGAGGTCACAACATTGCACTCCAGCCTAGGTGACAGAGTAGGACTCCATCTTGAATAAAAAGAAAAACAAAAAACAAAACAGTAGGTAAAGTATTAATTGGGTTGATGCAAAAGTAACGCCTTTTTTGCCATTAAGATAATTTAATTTTAATAAAGAAGTATATTAGTAATACAGTAATATAGTATAATTATATACTATAATTTGTAATATAATAGCATTATATAATAAAAAGCCCATAGGAAGCATTTTATTCTGAAGAAGAAACCAGACAATTCCTTTTCCTATTCATTTTCTTTCTTTTATCTCTGTAGGTGCATTATTTATTTCCCTCATTTCTTAGTGGCACTTATGCCATTTGTGATTTGTATGTATGTGCCTACTATTTATGCTGTAAATCTTGGCGCTAAAATACATGCTAGATGGTACTCATTTGTAAGGCTAACATCTAAATTCAATATGTACTATAATGTCAAAAAATCTTTGATTTTGCTACAATATCTTTGTTACATTTACATGAAAAAATAAGTTTTATATATGGATATGGAAGAGTATAGAGGTTATACTGTATTTTGAGTTTCTGATTTCCAGCTGGGACACTGATTATTTGCTACCTTAAACTCTTAGCTTGTGAATAAGTCTTATCTGCATTGGATAAGACTTAATAAGTCTTATCTGCATCTGCATCTGGATCTTAGCTTGTTAATAAATTTTATCTGCATAATATTTGGCCATATTTGTGGGTATTTCTACAGACTAAATTAAGTTGTAAATATATATTCCAAGGAAAGGTGAGACAGAAAAATGTGTAGGTAGTAATAACATGAGCTTTGCAGAGGCAGATTTCCAGATATAAACATATAATACAATGTACCTGTAATAACCATAACTATTTTTGACAAGTAAGTATTACATTTTGATGCCTTCATTTATTATAGATGAAAAAACGATTTACCTGAGATTATTGGTCACAGTGACCCTAGTTCATATTTGGTTGTAAAGTAGTACATTACCTGTTTTAGGTTATTCAGCTCCTAAACTTACGTATATTGACAGGGCAACGTGTACTACAGATGTGTGAGATTTTACAGCTATTGAAGAGGCTCAGTACATTATGTCTTTAAAATAGTCACATTTAAGCATCTATTGGATTACTGTATTATGATATTTATAGTGATTAGGTACAAAAGGGTCTAGGTCTATATTTGCATATAGTCTGGAAGACAAATCCTACACTTGAAGCATTTTACCAGTTGCAGCTATTAGAATCTCCTAAACATCTTGACCTGTGGGCTTACATATTTCTTATTTTTTTTCAGAAGTCTTAGAATCAAGAAAGGGCCAAATATGAAAGTAGTGAACTGGCATAATATTTTTTTTAAACACTGCATGCTTTGGTCAATGCCACAGTATTTTAGACTTCTAGTTAATAATTACAATTAAAAAGTACTAAGTGTTGTATTGCTAGGTGAATTAGTCCATTTTCATACTGCTATGAAAAAATATCCAAGACTGGGTAATTTATAAAGAAAAAGAGGTTTAATGAACTGTTAGTTTCACATGGCTGGGAAGCCTCACAACCATGGCAGAAGGAGGAGAAGCAAAGGCACATCTTACATGGCAGCAGGCAAGAGAGAAGTACAAAGGAACTGCCCTTTATACAACCATCAGCTCTTGTGAAATGTATTCACTATCACAAGAACAGCATGGGAAAAACCTGCCACCATGATTCAATTACCTCCTACTGGGTATCTTCCATGGCACATGGGGATTATGGAAGCTACAATTTGAAGTGAGATTTGGGTGGAGAGACAGTCAAATCATATTATTCTGCCCCTGTCCCTCCCAAATCTTATGTCCTCACATTTTAAAACACAATGTGTCCTTCCACCTTTAATTTCTTGGGTACATGTGCAGAACGTGCAGGTTTGTTACATAGTTACACATGTGCCATGATGGTTTGCTGCATCCATCACCCTGTCATCTACTTTAGGTACTTCCCCTAATGCTGTACTTCCCCTATCCCCCACCCTCTAACAGGCCCCCGTGTGTGATATTCCCCTCCCTGTGTTCATGTGTTTTCATGGTTCAGCTCCCAATTGTGAGTGAGAACATGCAATGTTTGGTTTTCTGTTCTTGTGTTAGTTTGCTAAGAATGATGGTTTCCAGCTTCATCAATGTCCCTGCAAAGGACGTGAACTCATCCTTTTTGATGGCTGCATAGTATTCCATTATATATATATATGTTACATTTTCTTTATGCAGTCTGTCATTGATGGGCGTTTGGGTTGCATCCAAGTCTTTACTATTGTGAATAGTGCCACAATAAACATACATGTGCGTTTGTCTTTATAATAGAATGATTTATAATCCTCTGGTTATATATCCAGTAATGGAATTTCTGGGTCAAATGGTATTTCCAGTTCTAGATCCTTGATGAATCGCCACACTGTCTTCCACAATGGTTGAACAAATTTACACTCACACCAACATTGTAAGAGCATTCCTATTTCTTTTTTTCTTTTTCTTTTTTTTTTTTTTTGAGACAGAGTTTTGCTCTGTCACCCAGGCTGGAGTGCAGTGGCACCATCTTGGCTCACTGCAACCGCTGCCTCCCAGGTTCAAGCAACTCTCCTGCCTCAGTCTTCCGAGTATCTGGGATTACAGGCATTTGCCATCATGCCCAGCTAATTTTTGTATTTTTGTAGAGACAGGGTTCACCATGTCGTCCACGCTTATCTTGAACTCCTGACCTCAGGTGATCTGCCTGTCT
>PVKP010037441.1:0-21647 GCA_004027715.1 Plecturocebus donacophilus | reverse complement strand
GGTCCTGTCTGAAGCTGCAGCCCACACACACCACTGGAGGCGGCAGCTGTGGAGACAGGCCTGGGCCTGCAGCAGAGCGGGTGAGGGACCAGCCCTGTCCAGCGGAGGAGTGCATGGCGCGGGCTGCCCAGGGCCCCTTTCAGGGCAAGGCCTCCCTAGGAAGCTGGCGATGGGACCCCAGTCCTGGTCCTGGTCCTGGTCCTGCAGCAGGTTGTGGTACCTTTGACCACAGCCTCCTGAGCGTGCACCCCGGGGAGGCGCTGGGGCCTGAAGTTCTACCCTCAGGAACTAGAAATACCATTTTTAGAAAATTAATCATCAAGAACAGGAGTGATCTGGGCCCCCTGTAAACCCAGCAGATCTAAAAGCGGGAAGGGCTTCACAGGGGCAGGGCTCCTGCAGGTCAGCGTGGCCACCAGCCAAACCCACATTCTCCAGGACTCTCTCGACTGCAAGCCATAGAGGCTGCCTCTTGTCTGAACAGTCAAGCCTTGTGAAGCTGCCATTTTTATAGGTCAGAAAACAGTCAGGTAGCGACAGCTTGTGAGGCCCAGCCTGACAGCTGAAGTTTCCTAGGTAAGTGATGCGCAGGGGACTGAGCAGCTGGACGCAGGAGGTCACAGGGGCGCTGGGCCCCTGAATGCCTCTCTGTCTCTTTGTGTCTCTGTCTCTGTCCCCCTCTCTGTATCTCTCCTCTGTCTCCTCTCTGTGTATCTGTCTCTGTCTCTCAGTCTTTCTCTCTCTATCCCTCTCACTCTGTCTCTCTCCTCTCTCCTGTCTCTGACTCTCTTCTCTGTGTCTCTCTCTGTACCTATTTATCTCTTTCTCTCTTTGTCTCTCACTCTCCTCTGTCTGTGTTTCTCCTTCTGCCTGCTCTGTATGTCTCCTCTGTCCCTCCACTCCTGTGTCTCTCTCCTCTCTGTGTCTCTGTCTCTTTCTCTGTATGTCTCTGTCTCTGTCTTTCTGTGTTTCTCCATCCCTCTGTCTCTCTCTCCTCTGTGTCTCTCTCTGTCTTGCTCTGTACCTGTTTATCTCTTTCTGTCTCTCACTCTGCTCTGTCTCTCGCTCTGCATGTCTCTGTGTCTCTGACTTGGTGAGTATCTCTTTCTCACTCTGCACCGCCATCCCCATCTCCTCGGGCTGGCCTCCTGTCCTTGCCTCCTTCCTGTGCCAGCCTCAGCCCTTCCCCCAGCTGAGGAGCCCCCTCCCTGCTCACACATCTGCCAGCATCACAGCCCCCCACAGAGCATCTTCCCCAGCAGATGTAGAGGAAAAACCCAGGCAGGATTCTGATTGGCCTGGATGACCATCCCTCAACCAATCATTGTGGCCTGGGAAACGGGGTCACTGGGCACTCCTGATCCCGAGGGCTGGCCGAGCCTCCTCGGTATCCCCCACGTGGGGGACGGCCGCAGAAAGGAAAGGGCTGTGGCACCAGCAGAGGTGAGATGGGGAAGCGGCCGGCAGCACACCCATGCCTCTCCTCCTGGGGCCTCGTCACAGGTCAGCCCCGCCGCCCACCCTCTGCCCAGCACAGCAGCCCAAGAGCTGCCTTCCCCCTGGGGACCCAGGTCCTGCTCACTCGGCCAGCCCCGGAGCTGCTCCCTGCTCCCCCGCAGCTGGAAACCAGAGCAAGATGGGTCCACCAGGAGCATGAGCAGGAGCACCCTGGGCACTGCCAAGCCTGATCCCCAGGACCCGGCAGCATGGCTTGGCCACCAGCCTCCCATGGGGTCACTATGCACTTGGGCTTGGGCCGCCAGAAGGTTTGGGACCGTCCTCGGTCCAACTGGCGCTGAGAGCACAGAGGATCTCCCTCTCCGTGGGACCGAGGTGGTTCGGGTAGGACCTTCCTGCAGAATCCAGGGCAAGGCCGGGCAGACTTGCTCTCCTGGCTCCATTCACTGTAAGTCCAGCGGCGGGAGTGGAGCCTGCATGCTCATGCCTGAAGACGGGGAAAGGGCGCATGGCAGCCTCGAGCACCTTCAGAGAATGGGAGCGGTCGCTGCGCCGTGGACGCTGAGTCCACTGGCCACACAGCTGTGCTCTTGCTGGACACAGGCAGGCTTCTCTGCCATCTGTAAACAGCTGGGTTGCGGTGCAAAGGGTTCAAGTCCTCTGTCAGGAAGGAAGAGGGGGCAGTCTAGCCATGGTGGCCTTGGAGCCACGCCCACCAGAGGGTGGTTTATCTGGCAGAATTTCTCCCAGAGCCCAGTTCCTCCCAGGTGGACCGTGCCTGGCCAGGCCACCCTGCCCACTTGCTGAAAAGAACAGCTCCCGGCCAGGAGAAGTGGGCAGGCAGCAGCAATCCACTGCCCGCCTGGGAGACGGGAGGTGCCAGGAGATTCATCCTCCCGGGAGGAACAGCAATTCAAATTGGCTTTGGGGAAATTCAAACGGTTTCTCTCCAGCTAGAGGTTCTACCAAGAATAAGTTCCCCAGCTTCACAGAGCTCTGAGGATTGCAGCCGCCTCCAAGAATCCATTAAATGAGTTCCTTGTAGTCGTTTTGAAAGCATTTCCAAGGTTATTGAACAGAGAAGCTCTCTGGAAGGAGCTTTCAGGGAGCCGGGAGGGAGGGAAGGAGGCTTCACTGGCCGTGTTTCCTTTCAAGGCAGTGCCTTGCCCGAGCTCTGCCCTTAAGCGCACTTCCAGGGCGGTTTCAAAGAGGAAGTGAAGACTCTTCCTGGTGCTGGGGACAGCCCCACCCCTCGAAGGGTCCCCGGCGGCAGCCTCCCCAGCTGTTAGGTCTCGTGGAAGAGGCAGCAGCTGTAGCTGCTTTCTAGGTTCTCTGTGTTGGAAGCGCTGCTCTGACCCCTTCATGGGATCCCTCGAAGGCAGAGTCTGACTCCGCCACCTCCCGCTGGCCTCACTGTCCTTTTGCACCTGGCCTCCAGTATTCGCCGTCAGCTGACGGCCCACACCCATCTCACTTCCATTCTCCCCATTAACTTTTTGTGGCCATCTCCTCGCTGAGTTCTGGTTTGAATAGCTCAGTCCATTTAAAGTGTTTGGGTTGGACGAATACATAGAAGCACCTACAGCCTCCCTCCCAGCTCTGCAGCTAGCTCAGGGCATGGCATCTGTCTTAGTTCAGGCTGCCACAGCAAAGCACCCCAGACAGGGTGGCTGGGACAAAAGATGTTGACTCTCACAGTTCTGGAGTCCAGAAGTCCAAGATCAAGGTGTCTCAGGGCTGGGTCCTCCTGAGGCTTCCTTCCATGGCTTGTAGGTGCCACCTTCTCCCTGGGTCCTCCTGTGGTCATCTGTTTATGTGTGCCTGCGTGCTCACCTCCAGTTCTTTTTTTTTTTTTTTTTTTTTTTTGACACCCAGGCTGGAGTGCAATGGCACGATCTCTGCTCACTGCAACCTCCGTTTCCCGGGTTGAAGCAATTCTCCTGCCTCAGCCTCCTGAGTAGTTGGGATTACAGGCGCCCACCACTGTGCTCAACTCCTTTTTGTATTTTTAGTAGAGATGGGGTTTCACCGTGTTGGCCAGGCTGGTTTCGAACTCCTGACCTCAGGTTATCCACCCGCCTTGGCCTCCCAAAGTGCTGGGATGACAGGCGTGAGCCACCGTACCAGGCTTCATCTCAGGTTCTTATAAGGACAGCAGTCAGATGGGATTAGGGCTTATCCTCATGATGTCATTTTCACTTAATTACCTCTGGACAGGCCCTGTCTCTATGTAGACTCACACTCTTGAGTACTGGAGGTCAGGACTTCAGCATAGGAGTTAAGAGGGACACAGTTCAGCTGGTAACAGCTTCTGCAGACACCCTTCCATCAGTCGTAGCCCAGTGTGTTTGACTTAGAGTAGGTGATGGTAACACCCAATTACAGTGGTGGTGGCATTCAGCAGCTCAGAAGGTTCCAGAAGCATTCCTCCAGCAGTGAGGGGAAATGGTGCCCCTGGCTAATGGAGGGACCCATCAAAGCCAGGCAGAGCTTCTTTGATCATGTATAGCCACTTTGTGGCTGAGTAGAGATCCTTCCTTCTTCCTGTCCAGGTAATTAATGAGGGACTTCAAAGGCTTGAGGCTTTTCTGCTCCAATCAATTATTCAGAGTGGCACATCCAAAGGTCTCTGAACAGGAAATAGAGAGGAAACAGATTGCTAAGTGGTTATGATGGAGACTAAATGAATTACTTGTTAACCACCCATGTCTGATCTGGTAGTGTCTGTGCAAGCCGGGATAGCTTCTGGGGGTATACTCGCCATCAAACATGGGAGGGGAAGGGCAGGGGGATAAGTTTCACTCTCAGAAACACCGCAGTTTCTTCCTTTTCAGGATCAGTAATCACCTGTATATTGTCAGTTGCGACTGCAAACTTCCAGAAGGACTCAGACTGGAAATTCTTGGCATTCACACTGGGGTTCGGGCTGTGGGAGCCGTGCTCCTGCGAGTGACCCTGGGGACTAGGGACTGTGGTCCCAGCCCTGGACTTGATGATGGGCGTGTCCCTGTCCTGAGGGGTGTGCAGCGTCACTTTTCCACTCCCATCTGGCGTCAACTGTTAACAGCATCCATGAGAAGCAACGTGGTGTAGATAAAAGCCAGGGAAGTGGGGTTTTCGTCTTACTGAAAATAATGCTATGAGATGGACGATTGTGGAAGCTTTGGGGTAGATCATAGAGCTCATCATGGTATTTGATATGGTTAGGCTGTGTCCCCACCAAATCTCATCTTGAATTGTAGCTCCCACAATTCCCCATGTGTTGTGGGAGGGACCCGGTGGGAGATAACCGAAACATGGGGGTGGTCTCCCCCATACTATTCTCATGGTAGTGAACAAGTCTCAGATCTGATGGTTTTATGAGGGGAAACCCCTTCAGCTTGGCTTCCATTCTCTCTTGCCTGCTGCCATGTAGGACGTGCCTTTTGCCTTCCATCATGACTGCGAGACCTCCCCAGCCAGGTGGAACTGTGAGTCAATTAAACCTCTTTTCTTTGTAAACTACCCAGTCTTGAGTAGGTCTTTATCAGCAGTGTGAAAACCGACTAATGTAGTATTCCTCTTTATATTGCTTTCTGTTTGCAATTTTCCATGAGAAAATAAATTTGAACATTTTGCAAATATATGATAATGCCTACTTCTGCTTCAACGTCTACTTGTGGCCAAGACGGAGAAACAGAGACTGGATTTACCTTTCCTCAAGAAACAACCAAAAGATCAGAGAAAATACAGAAAGCAATAGGTTTTACAACCAGACACCAGGTAATAAATGAAAGTGATCGCTAAAGCATGAGAAACAGTTGGGATGAGCCCGACACTTGCCCCAGTTTCGTGCACTGAGTTTTTCCAGGCTGTAGGGCAGGGAGAGGGAACCCAGGCAGAGACTGAAAGAACATCCACAGTGAAGAAATTGAGTTCAGGCATGGTGGCTCATGCCTGTAATCCCAGCACTTTTGGAGGCCAAGGCAGGAAGATCACTTGAGGTCAGGAGTTAGAGACCAGCCTGGCCCTTGTGGTGAAACCCCATCTCTACTAAAAATACAAAAATTAACCAGGCATGGTGGCTGGTGTCTGTAGTCCCAGCTACTTGGGAGGCTAAGGCAGGAGAATCGCTTGAACCCTGGAGGCGGAGGTTGCAGTGAGCAGAGATCGTGCCACTGACTCTAGCCCGGGTGACAAAGCAAGACTCCATCTCAAAAAAAATAATAATACAAAAATTAGCTGGGCGTGGTGGCAGGCACCTGTAGTCTCAGCTATTCTGGAGGCTGAGACAGGAGAATTGCTTACACCGAGGAAGTGGAGGTTGCAGTGAGCTGAGATCATGCCATTGCACTCCAGCGTCACAGCAAGACTCTATCTCAAAAAAAATAAAAAAAAAAAAGAAGGAAAAAAGGAAATTGAGTTGAGAGAGTCTGGGAGGCCTGGGCAGCCAGATTTTACAGGAGAGAGGAAACAGCTGCACACAGAAGCCTGGGTAACTGCAGAGACCCTGCAAGTTTCTGACGAGGGCTGGTTGGTGCATGGGAGAGAAGCAGCCAGTGTCTCCACCTCCACAGGGCTGGGGTGCTGCCTTTTTCCACCCACCAGACTGAAAAAAGCCTTGTAATCCATGGAGTGTAGTATAGAGTATTACTCAGAAGGGCCTTGCCTCTGTGGAGTGGAACAATCGGTCCCAGCCTAAAAATGACTTGGGTCCCACCTAACAAATCTTTTTTTTTTTTTTAAGATATGGAAAGGGCCAGGCACGGTGGTTCATGCTTGTAACTCTGGCACTTTGTGAGGCCAAGGCAAGCAGATCACTTGAGGTCAGGAGTTTGAGACCAGCCTGGCCAACGTGGTGAAACCCCATCTCTACTAAAAAAAAAAAAAAAAAAAAAAAAAAAAAATGAGCCAGGCGTGATGATATGTGCCTGGAGTTCCAGCTACTCTGGAGGCTGAGGAGTGAGAATTGCCTGAATTTGGGAAGCTGAGGTTGCAGCGAGCTCAGATTGTGCCATTGCACTCCAGCCAGAGCAACAGAGCGAGATTCATTTCAAAAAATAAATAAATAGGCTGGGCGCAGTTGCTCACACCTGTAATTCCAGCACTTTGGGAGGCTGAGGCAGGCAGATCACAAGGTCAGGAGTTCGAGACCAGCCTGGCCAACCTGGTGAAACCCATCTGTACTAAGAAATACAAAAATTATCAGGGCATGGTGGCCGGGTGCCTGTAATCCCAGGTACTTGGGAGGCCGAGGCAGAAGAATTGCTTGAACCCGGGAAGTGGAGGTTGCAGTGAGCCAAGACTGTGCCACTGCACTCCAGCCTGGGTGGCAAAGCAAGACTCTGTCAAGAAAGAAAGAAAGGAAGGAAAGAAGAAAGGAAAGGAGGGAGGGAGGAAGGGAGAGAAGGAGGGGAAGGAAGGAAAGGAAAGATATGAAAGGATCAAACTGCTTTCAGGTGACTTAACTACACACCCAGAGCAAAGGTCAAGACCAGAATACAGAACTACCCAGCACCCCCAACAAGTACCAATTATGATGTCTGGCATCCATTCAGAAATTCCCAGTCTTGCAAAGAAGCAGGAAAATACAGCCCGTGAGGAAGAGAGAAATCCATTATCAGAATTGACTGGGGATTAACACAGATGTTAGAGTTAGCAGACAAGGATATTAAAAGAATCATTAAAACTGTATTCCATATGTCCAAAAAGTTAAATATAAACACGGAAGATGTTTTTAAAGCCCACTGGAATGTACATTTTTAAATGGTTAATATGACAAATTTTGTTGTGTGTATTTTAACAGAAAGCATTTCCTTAGATTTTAACCCAAATCAAACTTCCAGGGATGAAAACCACAATGTGTGAGCTGACAGATACACATGATGAGTTGAGGGTAGATTCAGTGTTACAGGAGAAAGGAATGGTGAACTCAGAGAAGTCGCAATAGAAACTATCCTGAGTGAAACACAGAGCAAAATAATTTTTTTTTTTTTTTTTGAGAGGGAATCTCACTCTGTCGCCCAGGCTGGAGTGCAGTGTTGCAATCTGCCTCCCAGGCTCAAGCGATTCTCCCTGCCTCAGCCTCCCAAGTAGCTGAAACGACTGCAGCTCAGCTTCCAACAGCCCAATATACGTGTAAGGGGAGTCCTTGAAGTGGGAGTGGTTATAGGGGGAGGGTAGAAAAAATATTTGAAGGCCGGGCGCGGTGGTTCACGCCTGTAATCCCAGCACTTTAGGAGGCCAAGGCGGGCAGATCAGTTGAGGTCAGGAATTCAAGACCAGCCTGGCCAACATGGTGAAACCCCATCTCTACTCAAAATACAAAAAATTAGCCGGGCGTGGTGGCGGGCGCCTGTAGTCTTAGCTACTTGGGAGGCTGAGGCAGGAGAATCTTTTGAACTTGGGAGGCGGAGGTTGCAGTGAGCCAAGAAGGTGCCACTGCACTCCAGCCTGGGCAACAGAGCGAGACTCCATCTCAAAAAAAAAAAAAAAAAAGGAAAAATATTTGAGGTAATAATGATGTAACTTTTTCCAGACAGAAACACACCCAGGCACATAGTATTCAAATTGCTCAGAGCTAGCGATAAGAACAAATATGTTCAAAGTAGTCCTGTGGGGATAGAAGGACACACGGCACATGAAGGAGAAAGACAAAGGTGACAGCCGGCAGATTGTCAGAAACCATGCGAATCAGAAGATCGTGGACAAATACCTTTAAAGCATTGAAAGAGAGGAAAAAAAGAAAGATTCAACAGAACTATTTCAATAGAATTCCAACAGAATTATTCAAACAGAATTATTTCAACAAAGGTGAAATAAAGACTTCTGAAAAATACAAAAGACTTAATCATTTGTCACCAGCAGGTTAGGTACACTACAAGAAATGTGAAAGGTCATCTTTCAGATAAAAAGAAAGTGGGTCAGATGCGGTGGCTCACACCTGTCATCCCAGCCCTTTGGGAGGCCGATGCGGGTGGATCATGAGGTCAAGAGATGAGACCATCCTGACCAGCATGGTGAAACCCCGTCTCTACTAAAAATACAAAAATTAGCTGGGCTTGGTGGCATGCACCTGTAGTCCCAGCTACTCGGGAGGCTAAGGCAGGAGAATCGCTTGAACCCGGGAGGTGGAGATTGCAGTGAGCCTAGATCATGCCACTGCACTCCAGCCTGGGTGCTAGAGTGAGACTCTGTCTCAAAAAAACAAGAAGAAGGAAGTGACCACAGATGGCAATACACCAAGGAGCGAAGGACTTCGCTGCATGGCCATATATGTAAAATTCATTTTGTTTAATCCCTTCAAAAGATAACTGCCTTGAGACAGAAAACTCCATGTAGTTTGGGGGTTACGACATGGAGAGATGAACGATGTGATAACAGTGGCACACAGTCTAGGAGGGGGAGAGTGCCAATGTACTGTACTGACCATGAAGTGGTAGAACATCACTTGTTAGAAGCAGTGCTCAGTTAAGGGTGTCTGCTATAAATATAAATTCTGAAGCAACTGCTGAAATAACAAAACAAAGAATAACAGCTGATAAGGTGACAGAGGAAATAAAATGGAATCATAAACAAATATGAACCCAAGGGCCAGGCGCGGTGGCTCATGCCTTGTAATCCCAGCACTTTGGGAGGCCGAGGTGGGTGGATCACGAGGTCAGGAGTTCGAGACCAGCCTGGCCAACATAGTGAAACCCTGTCTCTACTAAAAATACAAAAAGAGTTAGCCGGGTGTGGTGGCGGGCACCTGTAGTCCTGGCTACTCGGGAGGCTGAGGTGGGAGAATCGCTTGAACCCAGGAGGCGAAGGTTGCAGTGAGGCGAGACCACACCATTGCACTCCAGCCTGGGTGACGGAACAAGACTCCATCTCAAAAAAAAAAAAAAAAGAAAAATTATCAACCTGAAAGAAGGCAGAAAATGAGAGAATGTGGGGGTGGGCAAAATATACATGGGACAAATTAAAAGCAGAATGGAAAGAGGACAGAGTTAAACTTCTTATCAGCGATCACATTAAATGTACATGATATAAACACCCCCATTTTAAGGGCAGAACTTTCAAGTTGAATAAATGCTCACTTCCAAGGAGCACCATTTAATTATAAAGACACAAAAGTGTTAAAAGTAAAAAGGTGGAAAGTTATATACCACATTAACACCAATCCAAAGAAAACTGGGATGATGATATTAGTATCAAAGTAGATTTTAGAACAAAGAATGTTAACAGTGGTAAAGAAGATCTTTTCATTATGGTAAAAGGGTCAGTTCTCTGACATTAAAAACACTAAACATTTATGTACCTTATAACAGAACCTCAAAATACATGAAGCAAAAAATAGATCTGCAAGGAAAAACAGATAAAACTACAAGTATAATTACCTCTTCTTCTGTAACTGAGAGAAGTATACAGAAAGCCAGCCAGGATACAGGAAACCATGAACAAACCCATCAACCAGCTTGACTTAACTTACAGTTGTGGAAAGAACCCTCTGTGCTTTCTTTTCAAGTGTACTTTCAGTGGTTATTAAGATAAACCATGTTTTACTCCATAAAACAAGTCTCAATAAATTCAAAACTATTCAAGCCATATAGATGTGTGCTCTCACCAAAATGGAATCATATTAGAAACCAATAAGAGAAAGAGCTCTATAAAATCCCCCAAATATTAGGAAAGTAAATAATAGTATTTAAAATAACGCCTGAGTTAAAGTAGAAATCAAATGGGAAATTAGAAAATATTTGAAGTGGCCGGGCGCGGTGACTCATGCCTGTAATCCCAGCACTTTGGGAGGCTGAGGCGGGTGGAACATGAGGTCAAGAGATTGAGACCATCCTGGCCAACATGGCGAAACCCCTTTTCTACTAAAAATGCAAAAATTAACCGGGTGTGGTGGCATGCGCCTATAGTCCCAGCTACTTGGGAGGCTAAGGCAGGAGAATCACTTGAACCTGGGAGGCGGAGGTCGAAGTGAGCTGGGATCACACCACTGCACTCCAGCCTGCTGACAGCAAGACTCTGTCTCAAAAAAGAAAATATTTGAACCAAATGAAAATGGAAGTACAACATATCAAAATGTGTGGGATGCAACTCAAGTGTCTGTAAGGAAACATTTCTAGCACTGAATGCCCATGCTAGAAGAGAAAGGCCTTTGAAATCAGTGCTTCAGCCTCTACCTTTAGAATCTAAAAAACAAAGAGCAAATTAAAACCAATGTAAGGCTGAGTATGACGGTTCATGCCTGCAATCCCAGCACTTTGGGAGACCAAGGTGGGAGGCTCACCTGTAGCCAGGAGGTCAAGATCAGGCTGGGCAATATAGTGAGACCTCCATCTCTACAAAAAGTTAAAAAGTAGCTGGGTGTGATGGTGCACATCTGCAATTCTAGCTACTCAGAAGGGTGAAGTGGGCACATCACTTGAGCCCAGGAGTTCGAAGCTACAATGAGCTAGGATTGCACCACTGCAATCCAGTCTGGGCAACAGAGTAAGACCCTGTCTCAACAACAGTAACAAGGAAGCAGAAGAAATGAAGTAATTAAGATCCCAGTAATCACTGAAATAGAAACTAGAAAAACAATCGAGGAAAATGGAGAAATCAAAAGCTGGTTCTTTGGCAACATCAGTAAAATGGATGCACTTTGGGAGGCCAAGCTGGGCAGATCGCTTGAGCTCAGGAGTTGAGACCAGCCTGGGCAACGTGGCAAAACCTTGTCTTTACTAAAATACAAAAATTAGCTATGCATGGTGGCACATGTCTGTAGTCCCAGCTACTCAGGAGGCTGAAGCATGAAGATGGATTGAGCCTCAGAGGTCAAGGCTCCAGTGAGCGGTGATCACGCCAGTGCACTTCAACCTGGGTATCTCTGAGTGAATGAATGAATGAATGAAGAAAACTCTAGCCAGGCAGATCCAGAAGGAGAAAGGAGAAGGCACATAACCTATAGCAGAAATGAGAGAGGAGGAATACTGCAGATCCCCGCTCCGTTGAATTTCCTTTGCCCTTTATCAGAAGCCCGCTGTTCACATGTGGGCGGGGGAAGCTCTCTCTGCCCTCTCTTTTCTGTTCTGTTACCTACTTGTCTAGCTTGGTGCCACTGTTTGATTACTGTATCTTTACAATCAGTCTTGGAATCAGGTTGAGTGAGACCTCCAACTTTGTCCGTGTTTGTGTGTGTGTGTGTGTGTGTGTGTGTGTGAGAGAGAGAGAGAGAGAGAGAGAGAGAGAGATGGAGTCTCGCTTTCCTGCCCAGGCTGGAGTGCAGTGGTGCAATCTCGGCTCACTGCAGCCTCCGCCTCCCAGGTTCAAGCAATTCTCCTGCCTCAGTCTCCTGAGTAGCTGGGACTACAGGCACTTGACTCTGTAGAGCAATTGGGAGAGACTGAGTCTTCCACCACAAAATCTAAACCTCTTCATTTATTAGCTCTTCCATTCCTCTCAGCCGTGTTCTAGTGCTTTCAGTGTACCGGTCTTGCAAATCTTTTGTTATATTTATTCCTAGTTTGTATTTTTTGAAGATATGGTAGAGGTATTTTTGAATTTCTGTTTGTGATTATTTTTTGCTAATATATAGAATTACCCTCTGAGGTGTCCAGGGGATCCAGGACATTCTGGTCCACTTGAATTGCAACCCCAAGCTGAGTGGGTCACGCCTGTAATCCCAGTACTTTGGGAGGCTGAGGCGGGTGGGTCACTTGAGGTCAGGAGTTCAAGACCAGCCTGGTCAACATGGCGAAACCCCATCTCTACTAAAAATACAAAAATCAGCTGGGCATGGTGGTGCGCACCTGTAGTCCCAGCTGCTCAGGAGGCTGAGGCAGGAGAATTGCTTGAACACAGGAGGCGGAGGCTGCAGTGAGCTGAGATCATGCAGTCACGCCACTATACTCAAGCCTGGGCAACAGAGTGAGACTCTGTCTCAAAAAAAATAGAGGAGCAACCCCTAGAATATCGGTGGTCTGGGAAGGGAGAAGGGCTGTTTTGTGTGAGGACTCTTTGTTTTTGAGTCTGATCATGTACCGTCTGGGCAGTGGGCACTGTCTTCTGTTTTGAGGAGAGGTTACATTGCATGTCCTCCTTGGACCACCTATGAAAATGAGCGATGAAATAAGCTCAGTTCCTATGAAAATGAGTTCCTATGAAAATGAGTGATGCAGATGCCCTCTGGCTCGGCCTCTGTGCTTCCAGGACTTGAGCCCACAGCTCCACTTGTCCAGGTGTGTCCCCAGGGTCAGGTGGGCCATGGAGCACTGGTGCGGGGAGTGCCACGCCGCTGTCAGAAAGCTGAGACGGCTCTGGGTGTCCTGCTAGGGAACAGTCTCCTAAGTAAGTGATTTGAGGTGAAAAAAGCCAGGAGCTGACAGAATGTTAACGATGTTGCTATTCGTGGCAGAAGAAGAAGCGTGGTGTAGGGAAACTCTCTGAATGCTCTCTGCATTGTTTCTTTTGGTAAAGCTAAAAGTGTTATGGGCCGGGCACGGTGGCTTACGCCTGTAATCCCAGCACTTTCAGAGACCAAGGCAGGCGTATCACTTGAGGTCAGTAGTTCAAGACCAGCCTGGCCAACATCTCGAAACCCCAAGTCTACTAAAAATACAAAAATTAGCCGGGCATGGTAACACATGCCTATAATCCCAGCTACTCATGAGGCTGAGGCATGAGAATTGCTTGAGCATGGGAGGCGGAGACTCCAATGCGCTGAGATCACACCACTGCACTCCAGCCTGGGTAACACAGTAAGACTCTATCTTGAAAAAAAATTAGCTGGGTATGGTGGTGCACGCCTGTAGTCTCAGCCATTCAGGAGGCTGAGGCAAGAGGATCACTTGAGCCAGTCTGGGCAACAGAGCAAGAGAAAAGAAAGAGAGAGAGAAAGAGAGAAAGGAGAAGGGGAAGAAAGAAAAAGAGAAAGAGAGAACAAAGAGAGAGATCAGGCTGCATGTATGTGCTTATCGCTGCCTTATTCATAATTGCCAAAAACTGGATGCAACCTGGATGCTTGACTGGTCAAACTGTGACATATTCAGACAATGAAATAGTATTTAGCAATGAAAAGAAAGGAGCTATGAAGCCATAAAAAAAGAAATGAGGTATTGAGCCACAGAAGACATGGAGTAAACTTAAATCCGTATCATTAAGCAAAAGAAGCTGACCTAAGCGGGCTGCGCTGAAAACCTGTGGTTTAGGGCGGCCGTCTCCATCAGCGAGCTCAGCTAGATCGTCCAGAGCACCTGCCGCCTCGCCTTGCATCTCATTTTATGTTATAGAGATGGCGTCTTTCCTTACACCTCGTGGACAGCCTCGGCTGGCCTCACACTTGTCCGCAGCTTCCTCCCCTCTCTCAGCCTTCACAGATTGAAGAGAGTTAGGGCATCGCTGCGGGTTAGGCTTTGGCTGAAGGGAATGTTGTGACCAGCTTGATTTTTCTCTCCAGACCACTGAAACTGTCTCCATTTCAGCAATGAGGATGCTTCGCTTTCTTAAATTTGTATGTTCACTGGAGTAGCGCCTTTTTTTTTTTGAAACAGGGTCTCACTCTGTCACCCAGGCTGGAGTGCAGTGGCGTGTTCATAGCTCTCTGCAGCCTCAGACTCCTGGGCTGGAGTGATCCACTCCCTCAGCCTCTGGAGTAGCTGGGACTAGAAGCACACGCCATCATGTCAGCTAATTTATTTTTCATTTTTTGTATAGATGGGGTCTATGTTGCCCAGGCTGCTCTCAAACTCCAGGGCTCAAGCGATCCTCCCACCTTGGCCTCCCAAAGTGCTGACATTACAGGCATGAGCTGCCTTGCCCAGCCCAGAGTAGCACTTTTAATTTCCTTCAAGATCTTTTCCTTTACATTCACAACTTGGCTGTCTTTGGCACAGAAAGCCTCGCTTTCAGCCTGTCTCGGCTTTCAGCATGACTTCCTCACTAAGCTTCAACATTTCTAGCTTTTGATTTAAAATGAAAGATGTGTGACTCTTCCTTTCACTTGAACACTTACAGGCCATTGCAGGGTTATTAATTGGCCTCATTTAAATAGCGCTGTGTCTCAGGGAAGAACGAGGCCCACGCAGAGAGAGAGAGATGGAGGCGTGGACGGTCGGTGGAGCAGTCAGAACACACAACATTGATCGGTTACATTCGCCATCTTATTTGAGTGTGTTTTATGGCACCCCAAAGCAATTCCAATAGTAGCTTCGAAAAGTATGAATCACAGATCATCGTAACAGAAAGTTTGGAATATTGTGGGGATTATCCGACATGGGACACAAAGACAAAGTGAGCATGTGCCACGGGGAAAATAGTGCTGATGGGCTGACTCCACACAGGGTTACTGCAGACCTTCAATTAGTTTAAAAAAAAAAAAGCATCCGGACATGGTGGCTCACACCTGTCATCCCAGCACTTTGGAGGCTGAGGCAGATGGATCACCTGAGGTCAGGAGTTCAAGACCAGCCTGTCCAACATGGAGAAACCCCGTGTCTACTAAAAATACAAAATTAGCCGGGCGTAGTGGCGCACACCTGTAATCCCAGCTACTCGGGAGGCTGAGGCAGGAGAATTGCTTGAACTCGTGGAGGTTGTGGTGAGCCGAGATCATGCCATTGCACTCCATCCTGGACGACAAGAGTGAAACTCTGTCTCAAGAAAAAACAAAAAGCAATGTTAGTTCAGTGCAATGAAGTGAAGTGTGCCTGTATATGACATTCTCAAAAAAAAAAAAAAATAATAACCAAAACTATGGAGATAGTGAAAAATCAACAGTTGCCAGGAATTGTGGACAGGGAGGGGTTAAAAGGCGGGGCACAGGCATTGTTGGGCAGTTTTGATCTTCTTTATGGCACTGGAGGGGGTACAGGGTGTTATAAATACGCTAAAACCAACAAATATATAATACCAAGAGGGAGACCAATGATGACTGTGGATTTAGTTAATTCTAATATGTCAGTACCGGTTCATGAATTGCATCAAATGCAGCTGACTAATGCAAGGTTTTACTAACAGGAGCCTGTGGGAAGGGCGAGGAGAGGGAATATGGGAACTCTGAACTTTCTGTGTAGTTTTTCTGTAAATCAAAAAATGTTCCAAAATGAAAAGTCTTGGTTAAAATATGAAGAGGTACATCCTTGCAAGCTTTGACTCATGGTAGAATACAGAACAGAGGAACCCAGTATCCGAGAGAATGGAACAGGTGTTAAAGAGGCCACTCTAGAACCCTCCCTGAAGCTCCCCTGTGGGTGACAGTCTGAGCACCCATTGACTTTTGAGGCCATTTGAGACTGGACTCCCTTTGGGGCCCATCAAAGCCAGGCTTTTAGGAGGTGCATGGAATGTTCTAGAAGTGGTTGGAGAGTCAAGGAGGTGCATGTGATTTCTTGTCAGGAGGGGAGAGTTGCCGACAGTGTTTTTTCCTCCGTGCAGTTCTGGGGTTAGGGGCTGGACTTGGGATTTCCCCCCCATCAGCACAGGCTGCTCCTCCCTTCTGTCTCCCCCAAAGGAGAAGGCCAGGCAAGGCCGTCACCCCCAGTATTCAGCAATGAAAAGAAATGAGCTATCACACTGTAAATGAGGTATTGAGCCACAGAAGACATGGAGGAAACTTAAATCATTAAGCAAAAAAAGCTAACCTAAACTGGGGGCTTCCTGCAGCCAGTGATCCCATCCAGGCAGCCACCCCACGCCATTTCCAGTTCTCTTCCGTGCCTTGATTCAGATCACCGCTGGCTTCCTGTCCACCAGGTCTGTAGCCTCTTCTGCGGCACAGGCACCCCAGAATCACCAGTTGGAAGTGAGCTGATCCAGATCCTGCCTGGATGAGAAGTGACTTCTGACGTGACTGGGCTCTTATTCACTAAGGGGGTGTCAGCGAATGCAGGGCTGTACCACACATTCTGACTTCAACGCTGTCTCGCAGATCGTCACTGGAAGCCCTAGTGGCCGAGCAGAAGCAAACCTCCAATGCTGTCTGGTTCTGATGTGTGTTCCCCCAGAGAGGGGAAGCGTCTTGCTGAAGGTCGCACAGCCCTTGGTGAAGGGGCCCGGGTGCTGGGGTCCTGACCCTGAATGGACGTGCATTCCACGGCCGCACCTCACGTGGCTGAGTGAGGCTGAGTGCTCCAGTGACGGAGCAGTCAGGACAGGAGCTGGGAATGGCGGGGGCTGCTGGAGACGGTCACAGCTGAGTTGTGTCCCTCCAAAATCCATGTGTTTAAGTCCCAATCCCCAGTACTTCAAATGGGACTGTATTTAAAGACGGGGTCTTTAAAGAGATGATTAAGGTCAGGCTGGGCACAGAGGCTCACTCCTGTAATCCCAGCACTTTGGGAGGCCAAGGCAGGCGGATCGTTTGAGGTCAGGAGTTCGAGACCAGCCTGACCAACATGGTGAAACCCCATCTCTACTAAAAATACAAAAAAAATGAGCATGGCATGGTGGCTGGCACCTGTAGTCCCAACTACTTGGGAGGCTGAGGCAGGAGAATTGCTTGAACCTGGGAGACGGAGGTTGCAGTGAGACGATACTGCACCACTGCACTCCAGCCCGTATGACAGACCAATACTGTCTCAAAAACAAAAGGAGATGATTAAAGTTAAGTGAGGCCATTAGGGTGGGCCCTAATCCCAAATCACCGTGTCCTTAGGAGAGGATTAGGACACAGACATGCACAGAGGGGCGACCATGAGGACACAGGGCCCATGCCTCCAAGGCGAGGGGCCTCAGGAGGAACCAACGCTGAGACACCTTGCTCTCGGACCTCGGCCTTCAGCCTATCTGTGGTTTAAGCTGCCCCATCTGTGTGTTCTGTTAGGGCAGCCCCAGCTGACGACTAGAGGCTTCTGGAACTGGGTCCAGCTTAGAGGCCAGGTGGGCACCAGGGTCACCTTCCGGCCTGAGACATGCACGTAAGCAAAACGTCCCGATGCAGCTGGATGCGGCAACTCCCTTGCCCCCCGGGCTGTGTTCATCGCTGGCCACCTGCGCTGCGGAGAACTCTTGAGCTGCGGGTTTAATGACGCCCAGCAACAGGCCCCGGAGGCAGCCAATGGAGCCCCGGCGGCTTGCCCAGGGTCAGCCTCCGCCTGTGTCATCCTGGGTGGAAAGTGACGGATTGCTTCCTAGATGATGCCTGGAGATCAGAGCCTGGGAAATGAGGCATCTGATCCCCTTGTGGAGTTAATCGCTTGCTGTTGGGATTAATTTTTCAGTTGTTGTCAAGTTGAAGCACTCGATAAATGACTCGCCGTGACGTGGGACATGCAGGAACTAAATTGAGCTATAAATCTCCCTGAGCTTGGCTTGTGAGTGTTCCAGGGCCCTGCTGGGCTGGCACCAGGAGCGCCCACCTCCCGAGGCTTGGCCTGGGCTGGAGGTGCCCGGGTGTTCTCTCAGGGTCTCTCCTCCCAGGAAAGGCCCACTCGCTGCTGGCCTGTCTGTGCGTGTGTTCGCAGGCAGCCTGGCTGTACCTGGGAAATGCCATCTGCCCCTTCCAACTGTCACCTCACCTGCTCATATGATTCTTCGAAGCCGAGGTCAAGGCCTGCTCCTCTGTGCAGCCCTCCTGGGAATTACTCTGACCTCAGGCATTGTCACTGGGAAATGTGGTCTCGGGAAGTGCCTGGAATTACTCATCGCACTTCAGCTTCATACATGCTCTCCAATAAAACGTACAGACCCCAGGAGCGGGGCCCAGGCCCCCACCAGCTTTCCTGGGCCTCAGGCTGGGAAGCTGGCAGCACAGCCTTGGGGAATAGAGGGTCTCACTCCCCAGCCCACTGGCCTCAAGCCATACAGAGGGGTCCCAGGCGGGCACTCCTGACTGTGCCCACTCACAGAACCCACAGTCCACACCTGCGGGGGTTTAGCATTACTCCAGGCCAGGGGCCAGGTGGACGAGCAGAGACGCCACATCCCCAGGTGGGGCCCGCAGCTGTGGCTGAGTGGGATATGGGGCGGGGCTGCGCGTCGTGTTGAGGGAGCGTGTTTGAGTGTGTTGGTACAAAGACCTAACTAGTGCATCGTTGTAGAATTAAAGCTCTATTCATGCTCCTGCTTCGTGGAGGCTTGGGAATTTGAGTGAAAAAACCCACTGAGTCAGCCTGAGAAAGCAGCGCCTGCCTGGAGCGCAGGGCATGGCCAGCATGACGCCGGGGCTGCCGCGGCCGGGGGGAGATGCCAGGCACGTGGCCGCCATCAGAGCCCAGATGCTGGGGCGAAAGTCAGATGCGGCATTCTGCACGCAGTAGGAATGTTTTGAGAATCCTGCCCATGAATTTAAAATAAGAGGTCAGGCTCCACACCCCAGCTGGGAGAAGGGGCAGCAGGCAGCGGGCAGAGGACAGAGGGCAGGGGACAGAGCAGAGGCTCCGTAGTCTCTGGCCTCCCTCCCAAGGCCTCGGGAAAGAGCCTCAGACACTTCTGTGAAGCTGAAAGAGCCACATCATAGGCAACGCCAAGGGAACTTTGTAGATGTGTTTGTTTTCTTCCTCAAAAAGAACATTTGCTGCAGCTGACACAAGCAGAGTGAGCATGTTAAAAATGCGGACCCCCAGTGACACCCCCAGGAAAGAGCAGGGATGAGGTCCCGGGGGTGTGGGAGGGGTCGCTGGAGCCCCTCGGCCCTCCACGCTCAGCCCTCAGGGGGCATCACCTTCTCAGTGCCCCTAGGACCTTCCTGGAGAGCGCCTGTCACCGCAGGGCGGCTGTGTGGGTCCATGCATGTCTCCTCATGAGGCTAGACAGGTGGCCTCTCCGGAGCAGTCGGTCCACACCTCGATGTTTCTCAGGCCAGCTCCATGGAGGCCCGGAGTCTGGACTCACTTTCCCACCACCTCAGGCCCTCCTAGAACGTGTTCTGCCCTGAGGTCCAGCTGCTGACCACCTCCCACCCCCCAGGGCCCAGGACAGAAGGAAAGTCTGGGCGCTGTGCCTACAGGGTGTACCCCCTTCCCTGCCATGCCCTTCCCCAGGATTCTCCCTCACTTGGGACCCTGGCTAACAGCAGCACTCAGGTCCTAGCCCACTGACCCACGAGGATCCGGGACCAAACTCGAGCCAACCCCATGGATATGGTTTTTCCTCCTGAGCGGAGGCCTCAGCAACAGATGAGGTTTTCACTGAGCAGCAGCGCACTGGGAACGACATTGGCCTTGAGCAGAAGGACCCTGGCGATATAGTGAGGAGAAGCAGGACCAGAATGTAGAATGCAGCATTTGCCGAAGACTGGAGAGCAGCCCCTGTGCCGACCCGCCGGGGGGTACGAGTGCAGCAGGCCTGGCAGGGGAGGGGTGGCGTCCGCTCCAAGGCTGGCTGTGCTCCTGCCACCCTCCGGGTAGGGAGAGTCTCCTCTGCCTAACGGACAGGGGGAGAGGGCTCTCAGGGGGCTGAGGTCATTCATGGCAGGATCTGTCCCCTCGCAGAGGCAATGCTGGGAGTGAGTCTGCAGCAAAGCAGCTGGGCTGCTGGGTGGGCACAGGGGGCGGGTTGGTGCCTCTCTCCCCCAGGGAAACAGGAACCCGGGGCAGGAGCAGGAAGAGAGGAGCCAGGCGGGGACTGGTGGGCCTAGCTGCTCTTGGCTTCCTGGCATCTGGGGTGGCAGCCAAGCCGGCGGGGTTGTTCTGGGGGCACTGGGGAGGCTACAGGACAGTGCCATGCACATGGAGAGGTCTCGGCCAGGCATGGACAGAGCCCTGACGGAGCCCAGTGGGAGACAGCCCACCTAGCCCGAGGGACCAGAGCTTCGCTATGTCTTTTGCAAGCCCTGGCCTGGTGGAAAGCCCAAATGTCGAAGGGCAGCGGGAATCACGCTGGAAATGCAGTTCCAATTCCGTTTCCTCCACCTCCTCTGTCGGTGTTAACTCTCCATAGACAAGGTCTCACCTCCAAGAGGCGTGAATTCCAACAGGGCTAAAGATTCCTTCGATTTCCTAATAAGTTCATCCCATCCCAGGGACAGAGCCCTGCGCCCCAGCTGTCCCATCAGGTACCCAGTCTCTGGCTGGTGACCTTGAGTCACAGCCCAGCTGAGCTCAGCTTCTGAGAGGGGAGCAACGGCCCCTGCCTGCTCCTGGCCAGGCTGCCTCCAACACCAAAGAAGAGGACGGCAGTGACAGCGACCTGGCTTTGCAGATGTCACGGGCCGTCCTAGTTGACGTCCAGTCACCGAAGAGGAAGCAGGCAGCTCCATTTCTAAACACAGAGGAGCGCCTTTCTGGCCCATGGAGGCCTTATTTTTAAGGGTCATTCACTAGGGGGAGGAGTGTGACTGTGGGCTCAGGGTGAGAGAGGCAGAATCAACTTGAAAAGGCGTGTGTGGGTGCGTGCATGCACGTGGCCTCTGTACCTTGTCCGTGTCTGGAAGGGATGCCTTCGGCTGAGCCAGCCTGGAATCCTTTGCTCCATGCACAGGTGATTGGGGGCTTTGGTGCTTCCGGTCTGTGATAAGTACCTCTGTAAGTCGGACTGTGGCTGCAGGGTCCATGTGGTCAGCATGAGCTTGCACGCCGGGCGCCCCAGTATGCACAGCTGTGCCTGGGAATTCATTTCCTGTGGCTCTGTGGCTGGAGCAACAGAGGTGTGGTCCCTGCCAGTTTGGGGACCAGCTGTCTGAAGTACGGTGTCAGCGGGGCGGTGCTCTCCGGGAAGGCCCTAGGACCGGAGCGTTTCCTACTCCTCCAGCCTCTTCCTGCTCCCGGCGGCTGCCGGAACCCCTGGTGCCCCTTGGCTGGCGGCAGCGGCCCCCATCCCTGCATCTGTCCTCACCTGGCCTCCTTCCCACCAGGCCTGTCCACATTTTCCTCTTTTTTGAGAACACCAGTGACTGGATGAGGACCTACCCTCATGATCTCATCTGAACTTGATGACATCTACAGAGACCCTGTCTCCAAATAAGGCCACACTCATAGGCTCCGGGGGTTAGCACTTTTCAGCCCACAGCCACCCGTGATCCCAGCTGCCAGGGTTCTGCACCCACACGGGGCACCCTCTCCCATACACCACACCTGCATCCTAGGGGAGAAGTGACAGCCTCCACGCTCATCCCTGGGGACTTTGGAAGGGGAGGGACAGGTGTGCACACAGTCATGGCAGAGAGTGGGTGCCATGTCCAGGCACAGGCGCCAGCCAGCCTCCCACCAAGCTCTAGGTACTGCCCTGAGGACAGAACCCAGCGGCAGGCAGGCTGAGGTCAGGAGCAGGGAAGTGGTGGGAGGACGGGACGGGACTCG
>PVKP010037440.1:0-21646 GCA_004027715.1 Plecturocebus donacophilus | reverse complement strand
TGTGGTCCTGCTACTGCAGTCCAGTCTGGGTGATGGAGTGAGACAAACAGGGAAGGGAAGGGGAGGGGAGGGGAGAGGAGGGCAGGGGAGAGGAGGGGAACGGGAACGGGAAAGTGGAGGGGAGGGGCTGGGAGGGGAGGGAAAAGGCACTGGAGGGCGCGCGGCTCACCTGACACCTTCATTTCTGCCTTATGACCTCCAGAAGTGTGAGAACATAAACTTCCGTTGTTTCAAGCCACCAAGTTTGTGGTGATTTGTTAGAATAGCTCAGAGAATCTAAGAAACCTGCTGAAGAGCCAAGAGAGATGTCTCCGTTTAAATCATGGAAGTGACACCTGCAGGTATCACTCATTTCCGATGCTTCTGATTACCTGGCTTGTAGAACGATCTCTGTTTCTCAACACGTGCGACATAAATGAAACAAAACCTGCAGCTGGAGTCGCTTTCCAGTATGTTTGGTTTAGGCTGTGACTCAGCTTCTCCAAATGAGCAGTGCTTGGCATGTAGCAGACCAGCATATTTAAATTCATTGAATAAATGAATGAACTCAGAGGAGGTGACTATCCTTGTCTATGGAAATAGACTTCATATTTTTCCTTGATATCGTTGTCTTTGGAGAATAGTCTGGTTTGCCATAGTCACAGAGAACACACAGGCATGAGAGCCAGATAAGCCTAGAGTGAGTCGCCGTGGGACTTTAAGCCAGTACCTGAGCTCCGCTGAGCCTTTGTTCTCTCACCTGTGAGTGAAGGGACCATGCCTTCCTGGAAGGCTTACTGAAGAATTGTCATCAGAGCACCTGGCACATCATATGCCAATCTGTGTGATCAGAGCTGTTATAATGCCAACCTACTCCACTCCTCTTCTCCAGCAGGAGGCATGTAATGGTAATACTCACAACGGCTCTCTGGAAAAATGAAGTACAATGCACGTGTTTTGTGGTTTATGTGTGTGTTGGTGCAGTGTGTGTATTTTTAGGTGTGAAATATGTTCATCAAACAGCTATACTTAGATTAACCTGAAAAACCATGACCACCCTAGGCAGATGAGCTCTAGAAACATCAAAGTTTTCCAAGCAGTCCTCCTTTAAGAGAAAAGCATCAAGAACTGAATCACTTAGTCACACATTTTCAATCTCTGTAACATTTTCCTCATTCGTCCCAGAACTGTCAACACAGCTGTTACTAGGCCTAGGTGTAGACAGTTTCTAAATAGAGTGGTAAGTCCATTGGTCTAGTTTAATAGACAAGGTATTTGATATTTTTCAACTTTGGCTACTGTACTCTATAAATCATCTTCGCTGGAGGAAATAAAAAGGAATAAAAAAAGGAGAAGGAGAAGAGAAAAGGCATCCATCTTCACTGAGGATGATCCCCGGAACTTCTCTCGCAGGGAAGAGTTTAGAAAGAGTGTATGAATGCAGCGCTGTGAGTGGACACAATTAACCTGTCCTGGGATCTATGTGTCGACTTTTCTGACACTGAGCCGTGCCCCTGGAGAACACGCTCCCAAGACACTTGTAAGGGAGCAGTGGAAAGTCTTGACTGCTGAAGGCAGCGGCTCCAGGTACCTTGAAAGCAGATGTTGGCAAACAATTATTCCACAGGCCTGGTCTGCAGCCAGTTTCTTAAGCTTCACTAGATCCCATAACCAGAGCAAAGTGGCTTCAAGGTCCACTCGGCTGATGTTAAATCCAGACACATACACAAACCATTAGAAGACACTCGGTATTTTTACGGCTCTGTAAATCCAGTCTTTGTTTAATGCCTTAGACACCTTGGACAACTGTTCTGGGAGTGGGGAAAGCGAGGAATCCCATAAACAAGGCAACGTCCATGTTGAAACTAGGTCGTCTGACTCCAGTCCCCATGCTCTTCCCAGCATGGTGCACTGCCATGGAGATGGCAGATGTTGAAGGCCTCCCTCAATCTGATTCTAGACTCTCCTTGATCTAATTTCCCATAAATCTACACTTGTCTTCCAGATTTCCAGTCACACTGAGTTCCTTGCCTTTCATGGATGTACCATTAGTTAGTGCTAAGTCAATGTCTTTGCACTTGCTGTCCATCCCTTCTATCTGGAACATTCTCTGCTTAGAATAGCTTTTGTCCTCTTGGCTGTCTGCCAAATTTCTAAATAAAGGGCAGCCACTTCTCAGAAGTTTCCTTCAGCCCCCTTTTTCCTGTCTCCTTGCTCCTTGTAGCTCCGTTTCCCATTGCACTTATCCCTGCATCTGTAATTGTTTACTTGGTTGCCTCTCTCACCAACCTGACACCTTCCCCTCTGCAGCACCTGACTCTGAGCACTGCTGGGCTCTACTGGCTTTTGACAGAGATTATTTAATGAATGCAAGAAGTAATCAATGAACAAATCCAGTGAGAGTTCCAAAAACCTCAGGATAATATGAGCTATTATTATTACATGTCATCCTGTCATTATGTATTATGCTAAGTGAGCCCTGACTGAGCCAGGTCTCCCTAAATCAAACTGTACACTCCTTTCTGAGAAGGCAGAAGTCCAGTTGGATTATAAACTAAGCATCAGAAATATGTGGTATTGCAGATATCAACTAACATGGCCAATTATCTCATAGATCCAAGGAGGGAGTTTACTAATTCAGCTATTGGCTTAGCATGTGACCTTGGGCAAGTATCTATTTCTTAATCTTTCCACTTATAACAGACAGATAAAGACTTTGATCTTTACCTCAAAGACTAATGAGGTTGAGTGTCTGAAAGCTCTAAGCATCTTGGGGGAAATGCTTGCCACCGGGCTTATGGTCATGTACTTGCATCACCTTTGGAGCATAGAAGATGGTGAAGGTTGTCTCCATTCTTCTCTGCCATGTAAGGGAGATAATCTGGATTCAATAGGCCACTGTGGGGAGGGCTGCAGTTAGGTAATTCTGAGTAAGGAAGAGATAGTGTTGACACTTCTGTTGACATATGTTTTCACCAGCATGAAATACAAAGGGAGGCCACACCCGGCTTACAGGGCTACATTTTGAGCACGCATCCTGCAAACCATGGGAAGTCTGTCTTCCCTCTCAGGATTCCTCCCCACAATAGATTTGATGTGCTTTCTCAGCGATGGTTGGTCCTGGTGTCATTGCCATCTACTGCTCCACTGCTGTGGGTGCTGAGTTCTGTCAAAACTTCCTTGTGTGAAGGGTGGAAAGGGTCCTGCACTTGGTTATGAGTACTCTACCCCAAAGAGGCTGGGTTATGAGTGCTGTGTTTTTTGTAGGAGTCACATGCAGTTCCCGAAATGAGCCTTTCCCACAGTAAAACCTAATAACATTTAGATAGGAGCTTCTCTCAATTCAAAACAAGAAAGTTACTACTAATAAATCAAGATGAGATCCTACAAAATTGTTCAAGTAACTCACAGACAAATAAGTAGAGAAACACAGGAATAAGAAAGAGACGAGCCCAACAAAAAACAACAAAATGGCAGATGTAAGCCCTATTGTGCCAATAATGTAAATGATCCAAGTACACCAATGATCTAAGTACACCTTAAAAATGTAAATGATCTAAGTACTCCAATTAAAAGTTAGAAATTGACAAAGTGGATTTAAAAACATGGTAAAAAGTATTCTGTGTGAAAGATACATAAAATACAATGACGAACAGATTTCATAGCCATTAAGTGATCTAGGTGAGTTGAAAGTGAAAGGATAGAAGAAGATATACCATAATTTTTTAAAAAATAGAAGTAGATATATTAATATCAAGTAAAGTAGACTTCACAACAAAGAGTAATTAACTATAGACAAAAATGAGTTCACATAATGATAAAAGGATTAATCCTGTAGCAAGCCATGATGATCCTAAATACGTGTCCACCAAAAAACAAAGCCTTAAAAAGCATAAATAAAAAACTGATGAAACTAAAAGAATAAATAGACAAATCCACAACTGTAGTTACAAACTTCAATAACCCCACTCTCAGTAATTAGAAGAACTGAAGAACACCAACAGACAAGAACTGCCTGGCATTTATACAGCACTCTAGTCAATACCAACAGAATACACGTTCTTTCCAAGCATCCATGAAGCACTCACCAAGACAGAGCATATTCTAGGTCATAAAAAAAACCTCAATATATTTAAAATAATAAGAATCATACTGAATATGTTCTTCAACCAAATGTAATTAAACTAGACATCAATAGTAGAACAACAGAAAAATCTCCAACCACTTGCAAATTAAATAACACAATTGAAAATGACCCATAAGATAATGAGGAAGTCTTGAAAGAAATTAAAAACTAAATTAAAATACAGCACATCAAAATACATGAAGTGCATTTAATGCAGTGCTGAGGGGGAAATTTATAGCCCTAATTTATTAGTTTAGAAAATCAGAGAAATCTCAAATTAATACTTTAAGCTCCTATGTCAAGGAACTGGTAGAATAAGTTTACAACTAAAGTTTACTTTAGTTCTTAGTTTACAAGGAACTAAGTAAATCCAAAGCAAGCAAAAAAAGAAAATAATAAAGAGCAGGAATTGACAAAATTGTAAATAGGGAAGCAATAGAAAAAAATAAATGAAGCAAAAAGCCAGTTCTTCAAAAAAAAATTTATAAAATGTATAGACCTCTAGCAAGGCTAATATGGTTTGGCTGTGTCCCCACCCAAATCTCATTTTGAAATGCGGCTCCCATAATCACCACGTCATGGGAGGGACCCAGTGGGAGGTCACTGAATCACGGGGGTGGGTTTTTCCTGTGCCGTTCTCATGATAGTGAATACGTCTCATGAGATCTGACAGCTTTGTAAAGGGTAGCTCCCCTGCACATGCTCTCTTGCCTGCTGCCATATAAGACATATCTTTGTTCCTCCTTCACCTTGCACCATGATTGTGAGACCTCCCCTGCCATGTGGAACTGTGAGTCCATTAAATCTCTCTCTCCATCTCTCCCTTTTTTTTTTTTTAAATAATTTACTCAGTAAAGTAAAATTACTGAGTAATTTTAATAAATTACTCAGTCTTGGGTATTTCTTTATAGCAGTAAGAAAATGGACTAATACGAAAGCTGACAAATTAAAAAAAAGAAAACAGAGAGAGAAAAAACATACAAATAATATCAGGAATGAAATACAGATTTTACAGTCATTAAAAAAGATAATAAGAAAATGCTATAAACAACTTTATATTTATGAATTCTTTAACTTAGAAAAATAGACCTATTCCTCAAAGATCATCAACTAGAAAAATTTAATAAGGATGAAATAAACAACCTCAATTGTCCTATAACCATAAAAGAAATGGAATTTGTGGCTAGGCACGGTGGCTCACGCCTGTAATTCTAGCACTTTGGAAGGCCAAGGCGAGTGGATCACAAGGTCAGAGTTCAAGACCAGCCTGGCCAACACAGTGAAACTCCATCTCTATTAGAAATCCAATAAATTAGCCAGGCATTATGGCAGGCGTCTGTAATCCCAGCTACTTGGGAGGTTGAGGCAAGAAAATCGCTTGAACCTGGGAGGTGAAGGTTGCAGTGAGCAGAGATGGTGCCACTGCACTCCAGCCTGGGCGACAGAGTGAGACTGTCTCAAAAAAAGAAAGAAAGAAAGAAATAGGATTTGTAATTTAAAAGTTCCCAGAGGCCGGATGTGGTGGCTCATGCCTGTAATCTCAGTACTTTGGGAGGCTGAAGCGGGCAGATCATGAGGTCAGGAGGTTGAGACCAGCCTGGCCAACATGGTGAAAACCCGTCTCTACTAAAAATATAAAAATTAGCCGGGTGTGGTGGTGAGTGCCTGTTATCCCAGCTACTCTGGAGACTGAGGCAGGGGAATTGCTTGAAGCCAGGAGGCAGAGGTTGCAGTGAGCCGAGATTGCTCTATCACACTTCAGCCTGGGTGACACAGCAAGACACCATCTCAGGAAAAAAAAAAAAAAGCTCCCAGAAATGTCCAGAACCAGAATTCTACTCAACATTTAAAAACAAATTAACTTTAATTTTTCACAATTAGTTCAGAGGAAAGAGCACATCCTAATTCATTTTGTAAAGCTAGTATTGTATTGATATAAAACAAAAGATAGTACTGGAAAAAAAAAATACAAAACTACAGACCAATACATCTCATGAACTTTAACACAAAAATCCTCAATAAAATATTCACAAATGAAATTCTGTAGTGTATAAAAAGAATTCTAAACCATGACTAAGTGGGATTTATTTTGATTGTGCCAGGCTGGTTCAACATTTGAACATCAATCAGTGTAATCCACCATATCAGCAGGCTAAATAAGAAAAGCCACATGATCCTATCAATTGATGCAAAAATAAAAAAGCATTTGACAAAAAAGGAAAGTGAAACTCTCAACAGAAAACAAGTTGTGCTGGCCTTATCCAGCTGTGCAAAGGAGGAGATGAACAATCTTTGTGGCCTGGCCTTGGAAAATAAGGAAGTGTAAACTGGGACACAGATACAGAGAAAGATGAAGATAGAGCACTTGGAATACGGGCTCAGAGAAGCTAAGTCATTTGCTTAATGTCACATTACCTGTAATTGAGAATTATATCTTTTGATGGAAAACCCAGAGCTATGTACCCCAGGGTACCCTGGAATTATGCTCTTGATCTGTGTCTTTCCTGTATTTCTATATTCACACATATTTTCTTGGTCTATTTTCTACTGCTATAATGGAATACTAAAAAGTAGCTAATTTTGTAAATAATAAAAGTTTATTTGGTTCATAGTTCTGAAGCCTGGGAAGTCAAAGATCAAGGGGCCACATCTGATGAGGGCCTTTATGCTATGTCATCCCATGGTGGAAGGGGTCACATGGCTAGAGAGCAAACACAAGGGAAAAAATCAGGACTGAACTCATCCTTTTATCAAGGACCCACTCCTGCAACAGCTAGCCCCCTCCTATGATAATAGCATTAATTAATTCAAGAGGGCAGAGCCATCAGGGCCTAATTACCTCTTAAAGACCCCACCTCTTAATACTGTTGCAATGGCAATTAAGTTTTCAACACACGAAATTTGAGGGGCATATTCAAACCATAGCAGATACATACAGATATTGATATAAGATGAGTGTCCCTTATTTGACATGCTTGGAATCAGAAGTGTTACCAGATTTCAAATTTTTTCAGATTTTGGAATATTTGCACTATAGCGGTACATTTCAAATCAGAAAATCTGAAATCTGAAATGCTCTAATGAGCATTTCCTTTGAGTGTCATGTAAGCACTCAAAAAGCTTCGGATTTTGGAACATTTTGGATTTAAAAATTTTAGATTTGGAATGTTCCACCTGCACACACACACATGTATGTATGTATATATTGCAGAGATGAAGAATAGCACTTCTCAAGAGAAGAGAGTGAATACAGCAATTTGAAATCTTTGCAATAATTTGAACTAGTGAATTTCATTCTTAACGTAACAATTTAGAGAAATAACTGGCATGACAGCACTCTTTCAGGGACTCTTAGTTTTCAGTGATGAAATTGAACTTTAGAACAGTAAGGTTTACCTTATATCACACAGCTGCTGAAAGGCAGCAGGTAAAGTAGACCTAGTTTTCCGTCTTTCAAGAAAATGGTAGCTGTGTGCACACCTGTATTAATCATGTGAGAACCACATGTATTTTTAAAAGTGCTCATGCCACCTAAAAATCCAGCCTCACTCTATCATTAATTGGAATTAAAATGTGGCTGTAAACTGTCTCAAATTTGTTTAAAATTATGTTTTATAAATTTTATAAACACACAGCCTCGGATCTCACATATATGGTTTCTCACATGAACATTCCAGCAAATATAGTAAATATCCATGCATATTTAATAATAAAATCTGGTTTGTTTCAGAGGATGTAGAAAGGACTGGTTGGGAGGGATTGCCCGTGTCATTTACAAAATTGTTAGTAAAAATGGGAACAATGTCTTGTTTTCCTTTCAATACATTTCCTCAAAGCAAACAGCTGCTTGGAATTCTTTCATCACTGTTCTTTTTTCAGGGATCGTGGCAGGCATCCCCCATGACCCAAGTTTTGAACATCTGGAGGGGAAAACATTTCTTGAGTCTTATATCATTAACATTAGTGATAACTTTGTGCACAACACAGTTCTTTGTAGATACACGTTTTTTCCTTCTTTCTTTCTTCTTTCTTTCTTTCTCTTTCTTTCTTTCTTTCCTTTCTTTCTTTCTTTCCTTTCTTTCTTTCTTTCTTTCTTTTCTTTCTCTTTCTTTCTTTCTTTCTTTCTTTTCTTTCTTTCTTTCTTTCTTTCTTTCTTTCTTTCTTTCTTTCTTTCTTTCTTTCTTTCTTTCTTTCTTTCTTTCTTTTCTTTCTTTCTTCTTTCTTTCTTTTTCTGAGACAGAGTTTCGCTCTTGTTACCCAGGCTGGAGTGCAATGGTACGATCTCGGCTCACCGCCATCTCCGCCTCCTGGGTTCAAGCAATTCTGCCTCAGCCGCCCAAGTAGCTGGGACTACGGGTGCACGCCACCATGCCCAGCTAATTTTTTGTATTTTTAGTAGACGGGGTTTCACCATGTTGACCGGGGTGGTCTCCATCTCGTGACCTCGTGATCCACCCGCCTCCGCCTCCCAAAGTGCTGGGATTATAGGCGTGAGCCACTGCGCCCGGCCGATACACATTTTTTAATTCTCCTTTTTTAACTTTTTCAAGGTGGTAGGATTATTCCAGTTTTACAGGAATTGTTTCACCCAATGTGTCAGCAGGCACGTGGGGAAGCTGGTTCCAAGATCCCAAGAGGTTTGGATTCAGAAGCCTGTGCTCCTTCTCAATCCTATTGTTGCTCCCACAGTAGCCCCAGGCACTGGGGGAGGGAGTGAAGTGACCTTCCGGAATGCTACCAAGGGTAAAGCCAAAGGGACTGTTCAGACAGAGAGGGGACCAGAGCGCTCTTTGGTGGTCACATCCTCAGGCTGATGTGCCCCCCTAGCATTTGTAGAAATCTCAGGAGCAGCTAAGAGAAAGGATGGTAACAGCCAACCACTATCTGGGAGTGCAACTGAAAGTGTGCTCACAAGCTATGCAGATCCATCATATACAGCCAGCCAGACACCTCCCAAACATCCACCTGGAAAGCAGTGGCCACTGAGGCAGGCGTGATGACTCCACTGAACTTGCCCTCATCTCAGGTGCACCTGGCTTTGAGGATTCATCAGTCCTCTACTGATATCTACCCTTTTACTTCATATTTTCCAAAAGTTAGGCAGAAACTATAACTAGACCCAGGAGGAACAGGTAGGTGATTAAGGGGAAAAGTAACTATATCACTGAGGAAAAGATTAATGGGGAGGGGTAGTTGGTGGGAAAATGACACAGCCAAATGCTAATATCAGCCATGCAGGAAAATTACTCTTGAAATAAATTTGAAGAGGAAGGGTGCAAGAAGATATGGCTTTGGACAAAAAGTGGTGCAGAGATCCTGTATCACTCCCACTTTCCCTCTGTCCCTGGGAAAGTCATTCGATGCTTCTGACATTCTATACTTCCGGACCTAAAGAAGTGTTGGAGAAGTGGGTGTGATAATGGGTGGAATGTGCTGTGTAAGCACTTTAAGTGTGTAAAGAATCACAGTAACTCTATGTCCAATGAGGACCCCTGAAAGATGATGGTTACCCTCTATCTTCCCTGTCCACAGGTGATGCCACTCAGAAAAATAAACTTTTGTTCAGAAGGTGGGAAATCAGAGAGCCCTGGAGAACTGTGCTGGTGTCCCTGCAGAGTGAGCATCTGAGTGACACTACAACATCACAGAGCCAAGCAATGCTGTCTCAGTCCATTCATGCTGCTATCACAAGAGATCTTAAACTGGGTAATTTATAGACAACAGACATTTATTTCTCACAGTTCTGGAGGTTAGGAAGCCCAAGATGAAGGTTTGGCACCTGGAGAGGACGTATTCCTCACAGACAAAGCCATCTAGGAGGCCTCGCATGGCAAAGGGCAAAAGGGGCTCATGAGGAGTGAGCACGCCATGCGGGTGAAGCCCTGGAGAAAGGGGTTGTTCTTGGGAAAGAAATTGAGAAATCTTAAACACAGTGTCCATCCAGTTCCATACCATCCGCAGTTTCAGGTGTCCTCTGGGATAAGACGGGGCTACTGCAGTACATGTATCAGCAATTTGTTGAGTACCAATTAACTGCCTGATGCAGATCTGTTCTAAATGAACAAATAGAGATAAAGAAAGGGGAGGAAAAAAAACAAACCAGTGAAGCCTGATGTTTTTCAGAAAGGAAAAATAACGCTTCCTTCCACTCTGGCTATGCAGGCGGTCACAGGACTAAGCTGAGAGAGAGAGAGAAGTCCCACTGCAAAGGTCAAGCTCAGAAACTCAAGGCTAAGTCGACCCCACACCCAGGAGTGTCCAGCCTGGTCCTTTGCCGCACGAGTGTGGGAAGAAGGCCTCCTGATTCCATGCCCAGCCCTGCCCCTGAGTCTGGGTGATAGAGGGCCTTTATCTAACCCTCGGAGTCACCTCTGTTCCTTCCATGCCCTAAAAATTCAGACATTGAGCTCTTCTTTTGGGGTCTCGCAACCCTGAGGCTCTCCTAGATAAGAGAGATTGCATCCTGCCTTTTAGCAAGCATGCCTTTCTCCCAGGTGCAGCTACCCAATCTAGAGGTCGCCATTGCCACAATTTACAGCTCAGACCCTGGACATCAGTGTAGTCAAGAAGGCCAAAGATCAGAAGGGGTGACCCATCCATTGGAGCTTGGATTTTCTCTCTTCTGACTTGCTCAGCGATAAATGCTGCTGCTCGGGATAAGAAACTGGGGTAATTACTTTCAAACCCCAGGGTAAGGTGATCCCTGAAGGCCCCAATCATTTGCAGATGCTGCCTCCTTTCTGTGCTGCGTGTTGTCATTTTCCTCTCTCTGTCTTTGTGGAGGCTTTTGCAAGAACCCTGTTCTGTCCCTTTTGCAATAACCCATAATGGAGGGACAGAATCTGTCCCATCTGTGTTTTCTCTGAAAGTCCAAATAAAGACAGCTCAGTGCTCAGATTCCACTGGATCTTCCCCATGCTGAGGTTCCTCAGGTTTCCAGGCACACAGCCAAGGAGCCACCACCTTCTGTCCCTTTGTCTTGCCCTTGGAATACCTAGAAAACAAGAAACATCACAACCACCCACTTCTCTGGTCGGGTAATGAGAAGGATCAACTGAGCTCTCCTGGGTAAAGGAGCTCTGTGATTTGTGAGTTCTTGTGCTTGTACAGGAGTTAGCTGTTGTTATTATTAGCTGAGCGATGTCCACGACTCACAGGATACAATTAGGCTAATTCCTTGCTAAATCCCATGGTCCTCACAGCTGTAGTGAAACAGTCAGAGAAACAGGCCACAGAGAGGTGGCTGCAGTAGCCAGGGAGCTACATGGTCAGCATTCATCTGTGTGAGCTCCCGGCCAATATGCAGGTCACCTGCACCCAGCTAGCTTAGGAAGCTCAATAATGTAGGTGTGTATGTTTGCAAACTCTTCACTTGGGGTTTTCCATTTAAATTCTGGTCTAGAATGGAGCACAAACTTTAAGTGTATTACCAGTGTGTGTGAGCGGGCTGGTCTGAGAACATAATCTAATCTCCCATGCCTCAGTTTCCCTGTCTGTAATGCAACAAGAAAGCAGACCTCATTGGATTGTGGGATGTTCACTGGAGTACAGGGGGAGCCCTCTTGCATACGGCCTGGCACAGGATAAATGTTAGCTAGGATTATTATAATGATGCACAGAAGTAAAATTTAGACCTGTCCAGGGTGGTCTCCAGTTACAGTCAGAGAGCCTTAAGTTCTCATGTTCCTAACACCAGTGCAGCCGCCTTCATGTCACAGATGGGCACAGAGCTGGTGATCAAAATCAGTCATGAAATTCTGGAGATGTGTCTCCTGGGGACTGTGCCCCAGCCACTATATCAGCACAGAGGAGCTGGAGACTCCCATCCCTAGCAAGCCCCAGGCTAGTGAGGGGTTTAATGATGCAAAACATGGGGCAAGAGTAAGGCAAGCAGGGCCAGACATCAGCAGGCTCCATGCTCCAGGGCAAGTCCAGCGGCTTGGGGCAGATTTGCAGCCTGAAGCTCCGCCTGTGCTGCTGTGTGACCCATGCAGGCTGTGAGTCTTCTCTGGGCTTCACTTCCTCCTTTGCCTTGATGTCTACCTTCGTTCTTGAGAGGACGAGAGCATTCCAACAAGAGCTCTGTGAGCTGCAGCAGCTGTAATCCAGAGTGCGTGGTCATCCTAGTGACGGAATGGAGGTGGCTCCTCCTCTCCCATCTTTGGAGAGGATGAGAGGTGCTCATAGCGAAACCTACCTCATAACCAAACCCGAGGCAGAGGACAGTGGATGGGGAGGGCTCTGTACACAGAGGAAGAGAAACCAGCCCAGTCAGTCCTGGTGGAAGAATCTGGGGTGGTTTTCTGCATTACATCTGGGCCTTTATCATGGGTTTAATGTAAAAAACCTTTGAGTTAAAGTGGGGAGGGTGAGAGGCATTCCAGCAAAGGGCATGAGGACAGGAAGGACCAGGAACCACCCAGAGAACATGAGTGAGTTCCTTTGCACATATGAGCACCTAATGTATGCTGGCTGTCGGGGTAGAAAAGAGAGAGGGAAACAGCCCCTACACTCCAGTTCTTACCACATCAGCAGAGAAGCTCGGAGGAACCAGTGAGATGAAGGTATGTTGGAGACACAGAGGGAGGCCCCGATGGCGGCCTGGACTCAGACCGGGGATGCAGGGACAGGGCTGGAGTCAGCTGCCCTGTGTCATCAGGACCCTTCAAAGCAGAGCAATGAGTCCCCCACCTTGGACTTCCTCTTATGGGCTGAAAAAATTCCTATCTTAATGTCCTAACCTCCAATACCTCAGTATAAGATGGTATTTGGAGACAGGGTCTTTAAAGAGGTAAGTACATTCAAATAAAATCATTACGGTGAGCCCTAATCTAATATCACTGGTGTCCTTATAAGATTAGGACACAGACATGCACAGAGGGAAGACCACGTGAAGACCCAGGGAGAAGACGGTGCTTGCAAGCCAAGGAGAGGGGTCTCAGGGGAAACCCGCCCCGTGGGCACCCCGATCGTGGACCCCCAGCCTCCAGAACTATGAGAAAATAAATTCGTGCTGTGTAAGCTCCAAATCTCTGGTACTTAGCCATGGCAGCCCAAGCAGACTAAAACGCTTGGTAAGACCTGCCCTTGAAACAAGAAGGGCATGGGCGGACATTCACTCAGGGGCCCAGCATGTGCAAAACACAGAGATAGGGTGTGGCTTAGTAAAATACCAATGCAGGTGGTTAGTCTGGAGACACAGACAGGACCCTGATACTAAAGGCTGCTTGGAAATGGAGCTTGGAAATTGTCTTGGAGGACGTGGGACTGCTGGCATGTTTGGTGAGGTGTGAGGTGTGGCTAGGTTTGAATTGAGCCAATGATTCTGCTAGGTGGATGTGCTCAGGACCCTGCCTTGGAGAGGACCAGATGCACAGAGTGGCCCCTTTCACCTTTGTTCTTTCTGGTGTGTGTTTAGGCAAGTTCCTCTGGACTCTGGCCCTCTTTCCTCAGAGGTAAATCAAAATCCTAAGGTGTGACCTTGACTGTCCTCCCACCCTGGTAGGGGTTGTCCTCCAACAGAGCTCAAGGTGCAGGATGTGAGCACCAGACCCCAGCAGTCAACCTATCTGTTAGACGTGCCTTTCTTCTCCTCCTCATACAGGATGGAGAGGGCAGGGTGTGACAGTTTCAGCCTTGCCACGGTGTGCCCACCTGAACCTCCTGGCTGCCTCTACTCTGGGAACCCCCACCTTACTCCTGGTGGAAAGAAGTTACAGTAGTGAGCACACGCATGCTCAGTGGAACTGCAGCTGATACATCTCACAGGCGCAGGCCCCAGAACAACTAGCACAATCACAGAAGCAGAAAAGGAAAGGGGAATGAAGGCGCTCAGAGCCCAGCCCGGAAACTGAGCAATGCAGAGGACATTTGTGAATGCGGAAAGTCCTCTGACCCTCAATCTTGGCTGGGAAAAGAAAAAATTGTTGAAACAGGTGGGGAAAGTAGTAGCTTTGGGGAAGGTTCAGACAGAGAAAACGGAGAGATGTTACCTAAAACGTTCAGGGCCTAGACCCTTCCAGGTGGCCCCAAATCCCACATCCGGGATTCTGGAGAATGGCCCTTCCCCCTTCACCTCAGTGGCCTCTGTTGGGACCTTGGTAAGTGCGCTGAGCTATAGGTTCAAGTTGAAGGGCAGGCGGCCGTCAGAGACAATGCTGGTCCCTGTGCGGTTAAGATCAGGGCTCAGCCACGTGTGCTCGTAAGTGGCTGAAAATCCATTTGGAAGGGCCTGTCTGGGCCTCAACAAGTCCCTCAAGGCCAGTGGACCACACACTGATCAGTGAATGGATCTTTAAAAATGTATTTATTAAAATCTCCAGTGATTTATATTGGATGAATTGGCAGAGCCTAAGAGGCCAGTAGAAGTTGGGGCTCAAGGCTCTGGGGCCTGCCTGGTTTCCTGCTCCCTCCATCCCCTCCCTCTGAGTCAGCCTCCGGGCAGGGCTCTAGTGCTGACTTTTCCTCCATCAGAAAAGTCCTCTATGTTTTGGTATCTTCATGATCCCCACAGCAGCACAAATGAAATATTTCCTAAAGATCCATGACCATCATTACATCCAGTAAGAACTGCCACATACTCTAGAGAGTCAAAAGAAGCAAGTTGTTGACAAATCTGCGTATTCGGTGTATTCACTGAATTAGTCATTCAGCAAGTTGATTCCTTACTTAATTGGCTCTTACTGAATTGGAAGCGCATCTGGGAGCAGCCCAGAAGCAGAGACAGGGAAATCTGCAACTCTGCAGAGACCAGAGACAGTGCGAAGCTCTGGGAGTGAACAGGCCAAGGAGAGGAGGACATGGGATGGAGGGAGGGGCAGGGGAGAAGCAGGAATTCTGGCACTCCCTGAGGGAGCAGAGCCTCTGCCATCCTCCAAATTTCTCCTCATCTTTTTTCTCATTTGATCCTCACACAATTGTGTGACACAAGTCTTTCAGTCCCATTTGCAGGTGAATTAAGAGCCCTAGAGATGTAAATTTTCTAAGATTATAAAGTTAATGCTTTATAAGATTTAGAGCTCAAACCCAATTTATAAGGCTCCAAGACCCATGTTCTTATTCATCTCACATTAAAGATCCATCTTCATTGCATCTGGCAATGAAGGAGAGACAGATCCAGAGGAGTGGCCGTGATAATTCACCACTGTGTTCCCAGAGCATTGCACATAGTGGGTGCACAGCAAATAGAGCTTGGATGAATGAATGAGTGAGTAATAATGACAATAATGATGGTAATGAAGGTGATAATAAAAGGAGCTAATATGTATTGAGTGTGAAGAATTATCTCATTAATTTTCAATCATACATGGTAGATCATATTTTTAAATCCATTTTGCAAAGGCGGTTTAGAAAAATCCGTGGTCTTTGGGTCTAGCCAAAAGGCCTTGCAATGGAGCATGAAGAGCTGAAAGAAAATTCTTGACCAAGCAATGCTTTCCCGGAGGCAAAATGCAGAGAGTTGCTTGATTGTGTAATAGGAAACTGAGTCTGTAACCTAAACCCTGGGTCCTCAGTTTATACTAGGATTCCTGGGCCATGTGGTTCAAATATTTAGAGAAATTCTAAGTAGCCGGCTGTGCCTGTGAGCTCCACAGAGGATGCTATGAGGGAGGATTTGCTCTCCTCACCATCACCAAGTCCCAAGGCTGCAGGGCCTCAGTACTGGGTCCTTCCTTCCTGCCCTCCTCCTCCCCTCCCGTGCTAGTTCAGCCCTGCATTACCCTTCCCTGGAACAAAGGTTTGCCCTCTCATCTCAGTCTCCCAGCACATCCCAGCCAGGGTGCTCTGCTGAAGAGCAACTCAGATTATTGAACTCTCTTGCTAAAACCTGCTGAGTCCTCACCTCCCCTGCCCCTCATACCTGGGAGCAGAGGGTCTCAAACTCAAGGCCGTATCAGAATCCCCTAGAGCACTTGTGAAAACATAAGTTGAGGGTGGGGCCAAGAATGTGCCTTTCTTGCAAGTTCCCAGGTGCTGCTGCGGCTGCCAGTCCAGGGACCACACTTGGAGAAGCATAGCTTTAAAAGAAAGCGAAGGGCCTTGACCTAGCATTTAAGCACTTTTATATCGGGTGCCAGTCCACATCTCCTTCATTTTCTTCTTCTGTGAGTCACCATATGCACACCTGGCTGTTGTTAGGGTTACCAAGCATGTTCCTGCCGCCACGTGTCCAGTGTCTCTGCCTGGAATACCTGCCCCCGACCCACCCCTGCCACATTTTCCTATCCCCCTCCAACCTCCCTGCACATCCTTATCTTACCCACTCTGCCAAACCCACCTGCCATGGGAAGCCTTTTCTGACCTCTCTTAGTGGTACATGCCCATTCTTTGCCTGCTCTAGGAATAATTTATTAGTTCCTTCTCATGCCTTTCAATCTCAAACTCTGTCCTTATGTGTTATATGCTTGCTAGAACGTTGGCTTACAGAAACACAGGGCGGCATGGTGGTTGTATGCACAGGCTTTGGACCTGGCTGAGCTGGTTTCACGTCTCACTTCTGCTGCTTGTCAGCTGTGGTCAACTCAGCCTCTCAGGTCTTGGTTTTCTCATCTAAATAGTGAGAGAAATTTATGCTGCCTGTGATGGTTTTAAGACACATCTGCAAATTCTTTGATACTCCTCCCCCCCAAATTAGGACTGGCCTTTGTGACTCACTGCAAACAAACAAATGCCATGGAAGTGACACTTTGTGGTTCTGAGGTGAGGTCATAAGAGGCCATGCAGCTTCTGCCAGACCTTCTTGGAATGTTCTTGCTTGGAGCCAAGCAGCCACCTGGAGACTCCATGCAGGCTTTCCAGCTGGCAGCCCCAGCTGAGGTCCCAGCAGACAGCACACCCACAGTGAGTGGGCGAGCCTCAAGGAAACTCCAGCCCTCGTTGCCCTCTGACCACAGCTAAGTGAAAGCCATGGCTGAGCCTTCTCTACCCCAGGACCACAAGGGTGAATGATGAAAGGACTGCTGGGGTGATTTGTTCTACAATAGATTCCTGAGACGTTACTTTACATGCTTATTTTAAGAGTTAAATGAGACCATGAAAGACTTTATTGTAGTACCTGGTACACAGGGAGCAGAGGGAGGACCTTTCTGCCCATGTGTTCAGTTGTCCACCAACCCACAAAATGTTAGGTTTTGACTTTATGCCCTCTTCCAAGTTGCCTACTATGTCATCCAGATATTGAGATCCCATGGCCCTGTGCCACAGGTTTCTCCCAAAGCTCAGAGGCAGTAGTTTACCTTGACGACTTGGTCCTACGGAGACATAGGTATGAATGGGCTCCTCCTAAGAGGATGCATTCGGAGGCTGTGCAGTGGTGCTGGGGCTCTTAGCACAGGTGTGCCCCTCATCTCTGCTCTTCACCCAGCCCCCTAGACAATTACTGGGAACACTTACCCTCTGTATGGTCCTGGCTGCCAAAGGGCCATTGTGTCTTCATGGTGTGAAGGCTGCAAACTGTGGTTCTGCAATCCTTGACACTCTTCCCTTGGAGAGGTAGGCTAGATCCCCCCCTCCAAATCTGGGCTCCACCTGCAGAGCCTGGGGAAGTCACCTGGACACTTCAGCCTTCATCTCCTCTAGTAATCTCTCTTGAGACTCCCTCCTGGGCCCCTATGAATTACTGTTTCTTAAACAGAACTAATAGGGCGTGTGTGTGTGTGTGTGTGTGTGTGTGTGTGTGTGTGTGTGTATACAGAGATCTACCTTAAGGAATCCACTCCCACAGTTGTGGATACCAGCAAGTCCAACTTCTGCAGAGTAGGCTGTCAGGCTGCAGATCCAAGAAACAGCTGGTACTGCAGCTCAAATCCAAACACTGTCAGGAGGCAGAATTCCCTCTTCCTCAGGGTACCTCCGTCTTTTTGCTATAAGACCTTCTACTGATTGGGTGAGGCCCCCCCACATGATAGAGCGTGATCGGCTATACTCCAAGTCTACTGATTTAAATGCTCATCTCATCTAAAAATGCCATCATAGTGACAGCTAGGCATGTATTTGAATAAGCATCTGCAATGGCCTAGCTGCCAGACCCTCTTGGGATGTTCTTGCTTGGAGCCAAGCAGCCACCTGGAGACTCCATGCAGGCTTTCCAGCTGGCAGCCCCAGCTGAGGTCCCAGCAGACAGCACACCCACAGTGAGTGGGCGAGCCTCGAGGAAACTCCAGCCCTCCATCACAGGAATATTCCTCCATCACAGGAATATTTTATAATATTCTTTTAGAATCCAGCCGCCATACTGTGAGTCACCTTACCAGGCAGAAAGGCGAGGAGGAGGCACTATGGTCAGCACTCCGACAGGACCCAGGCTCCCAGCCGTCAAGCCCAGGCATTGAGTGATAGCACCTGCAGAAACCCCGCTCGGCCCAACCCTGAGCATTGTGCCTGATCACTCAAGTCTTTCCAGCTGAGGCCTTAGCGACTGAGGCGGGGAGGCTACCCTGTTCTGCCCTGTTCAGACTCATGACTCACTGAATTCACGAGCACAGTGAAATGGGGGTGGTTTTATGACACTACATGTTGGGATGGTTTGATACACAGTAATATATAACCAGAATACTAAATCTTTAGCAGAAAAATTCTCATGTAGTCCTCAGATGTCGTCAAAGGCGGATTTTACAGGCATAGCTGAAAGCCACAGCTCCCAAAACAGTCCTCGTTAAACCAAATTATATGACCTCTCACAGCTCTCTGTCTCATCTTTTTCTTTCCCAGAAATGAAGGCTTCTCTGAACCAGTCCCAAGAAGTCTCAACTTTAAAGCATTAACTTCCCAAATGAACTCGCTTTCATTTCATCCTCTCATATGTCATTGCATTCTCACCAAACCAGGTCTCTAGTATGGATCAGTCAAAGCTTACACAAAATCTAGTTCGGTATGGAATATGAACTTTTTATTTGATAAATAACTTAGCTGGGGATACACTGAAAGTTTCTCTGTTAGAATAAAAGAAAGAAACATCATGATTGCTGGAGTTAGTGACTGATTCTCTCTGTCCACGGAGCCACCTTGTGAATGTTATGAGTCAGCCCCGGGTTGGCCTGCAGCCAGCTGCCATGGAGGGCACTGGGAAACCACACACAAATGGTGAAGTTGCTTTGCAGGGAAATGCATTTGTTGAGGAAGGAGAGGGAGAAACAGAGCTGTTTATTTCCTACTCTGCACTGCCCAGACTGGTGTAAAAGAGGAAGGCTTACTTTTGTTGAGGGGAGGGAGGATAGGGCAGGAAAACCTGGCTTTCTTGCCACATTCTGACTGCAGAAGGACTGGAGGTTCACCTGTGCCCTTCTCTGAGAAAGAAAGTTTAGGAAATGAGAACCTTCGCACATCTCTAACATGCAGAAATATCTGTGGACTGAAAGGCAGGACACAGCAGGCAAAGCAGGGCGTGGTTTCCACATGGGGCCTAAGCCAGCTTTGGTCCAGCTAAGAGAGGAACTGATGACGGTCAGGAGGGTAAATGAAGGGGGATCCTGATTCCACCTCTCTCGGGGAGATCTCAGAGCCTCATGTTCTTAGTCCAAACCCAATTCCGTAAAAAAGCTGAAAAATCTGAACAGCACAGAAGAAAGCCATGGCAATGGTGAAATTACAACAGATCCAAGGGAATGAAAAGAGGGAAAGCAGGGAGTCCAAAGTGTGACCTGTCTGCCAGGTCTCTCATCTCCTGCCCATGTGGGGAAGAAGCCTGGCTGTGAAAGGGCATTTGGGACGTTCGCCAACTAGAGGCTTTCTTTTCCCTTTATTGAGATGGAGTCTCGCTCTGTCTCCCAGGCTGGAGTGCAGTGGTGCAATCTCAGCTCACTGCAACCTCCACCTCCTGGGTTCAAGCAATATTCCTGCCTCCGCCTCCCGAGTAGTTAGAGGCTTTTGAGCACACAAAGCTGGGAGGAGATCCTGGGTGATGGAACCAAGATCCAAAATTTACTTGAGAGAAATGGACAAAATTTAACAAAATGAAAGACCAAAGAGGAAATCTTTGGGCTTGAATGTGCCTCCCAAGCCCTACTGTAGAGGAAGACAGGCAAGTATTTGAAAGCCTCAGGCATCTCAACAACTAGGTCACCAGGAAGTTTCCTAGGGCCTGAAAATCGGCTGCAGTTCTTCAAGTGCGTGGGCAGTTCTCTCTACTACTCAGGGCATAAGCCCTTCCAACCTACAGCTCTGAAAGGACAGAATCCCCCAGTGTCTGGGGACAGGGGAGCCCCACTGGGCAGTTAAGTGCTCTTTCACTTCCCGGAAGGTGAGCAGAGCTGAGGAGGTGACGGGAGCAAGCACCGGTGAATCCGGATCTGGGAGCCACGCAGACCAAGCTACACAAAAGAACCTACTCTCTTTTCCCAGTTACTAGCACAGCTTCAGAACATAACTTTCCCTGCATTTAACTTGTGTACTTTCTTCCAGGGTAGGGCTTGGAAGCATCAGGCTAGCACAGATTCCTCTGAGTTTTCTACATATTGTTAAGTTGCCCCTGGAAACTCTTTTGGGAAAGAATTTTGAGACTCTTTTGGCTGGGAGAACAGAAAGAAGGAGATCTCAATGGTTAAAAAACAAACAAAAAGAAACCCCATATACCCTGCACTTTTAAAAATTAATCAATATGTTTTTACAGTCAGGTCCATACCAACCACCTGCTCTGCCTCAAGGGTGGGTTTTTAACATAGGGTCACTCGGAACCTGGCCGAACACAGGCGTACTTTCGAATTTCAATAAACCGAGGAAAGAGAGAACTTGGGATTTCAGGGGCTTAAAAAGAAATCGAAGGAACTTGCCTGCGAACTCTTAATTATAATACTGAATATTTATTTTTAATTCACGATTACTTTTAATGATCTACAGAAATGAATTTAAAGTTTTAAAACACCAAATTGCTCAGCTGGGAAGAGGATTACTGTGTATAATGAGAGAGTGATCTTTTACTTCTCCATGGGGTTCTTATGAAGAGGTTTGGACATGCTGACCTTCCTGCTCACAGGCTGGTGAGATGGAGATCTTCCCAGAGATGTGGAGGCAGATGACCTCTCTTTAAGGAAGATTCACACGGGTTCTAGAAAGAACTTCTCTTCTGGTCACTCATCGAATCCTGCTGAGAATGCAGTGGCAGCTGAGAGGCCCCCTGCATGTGTAGGCATGAGACAGGCTGTTTCTCCCTGCTCCAGAGCCTGGGAGAGGCGATGGTGCCACCAAGACACACCTCAGGAGGCCATGGTCAGCACAGGAGCACGACTACAGGGCCCACAGTAAGGTTACGCAGACATTTCCACAAGGAGATTCCAGGTATTGCATTACCTTAGGTCTCCACTAGAGGTGGGAGTTGAGCACGTGGAGAAATGACCCCGAAGCTAGCATGGGGGAAGAGCGCCAAGTTGCCAAGTTGGACACTAAGGCGGAGATCCACCTGGAAAGGGTCTGGGAACAGACAGAAAGTTCTGGAATGTCAGATTGAAGGACCTATTATTATTTCTCTGTACACTTTGGAAAGCAATTAACAATGTTTGAACGAGAGGCTCTTTTTTTTTTTTTAGAGAAAGAAAGAGGAAGAGATTT
>PVKP010037439.1:0-21658 GCA_004027715.1 Plecturocebus donacophilus | reverse complement strand
AATTCTGGCAGGAATCAGGGCAGTGATAAAACAAGCAGCACCCTGAGGCAGCCTTGCCTACCATGAGTTAACCCTAAAGAATTTCACTCAAACCGAAGAATTCTTAGGCAGCCACCAACATGTCAGGTTCGAACCCCAGCTAAAGTCCAAGGTGAGTGTGTGGACGGGGGGCAGGGAGCTGGAAAAACACTCGAGACACAGCAGTTAGATGAGACATGGCTTTACTCAGCAGCTCTTTCAGTGTCAGTGTTGCATTTATACACCTCACAAACAATAGTGGCTGAGAGCCAGGTGATGAACCTGTTATGTCGACATAGCAGTGATTATATAAGGCACAGAACTGTGCACCTGTGCTCCAATCCCTATGTCATGCAGATTTACCTCAGCCTATGCCTGCGTGGCTGCAGCACAGCCACGTTCCTTACAACAGGCCAGGAATTAAAGGGAATTCAAGAGTCCCTAGACTCTAGCAAGGGCAGTTTTTGATAATAGACTAGCTTTGGATTACTTGTTAGCTGAACAAGGTGGAGTCTGTTCGGTTATTAATAAAAACTGCTGTTCATATGTTAACGCTGGACAAGCTGAATTAACATTCAAAGATTTATGAGCAATTACCCGGTTGTGTAGATATAACAATGGCACTGACCCCAGCTAAAGCTGGTTGACTATCAAAAGTGCCTTTCCCAGTCTTACCTAGGATTTACCTCTCCTAGGACCTTTTATAGCAAGCTTCTTGTTACTAACTTTGGACCCTAGTTTGTTTAACTTCTTATTCAAGTTTGTATCTTCTGGATTACAACAGTTCTAGGTAAAGACGATGCTGGTGCAAGGCTCCCAACCCATCCTACCTCCTGACCCAAAGAATGAAAGCATCCTGCCTCTGGGCTCCTTAGGGCAGGTACCCAGAGATATTTACTTCTCTTATGCTAGGCAGTGCCCTTGCCCATAAACTCAGCAGGAAGCAGTTACAGAAGACGGACCTCTGCCCTTCTGCAGCCCCTTTAAGATTGAGTATCTCATCTGAGAGGAGAATGAGGTAGGAGGTAGGACTCAACTTCAGAGGTGTGGCACAGACACCAGAACAAACTGAGGACTAGCTAACACAGGGCCTGGTGGAAGCAGCTTTCCCTAAGACATGCCCACCAGTGTGCCATGTCAATTTACATTGCTATGGCAACACCCAGGAGCTATCCCCTTTCCATGTCCATGACCTGATGACCCAGAAGTTACTACCCTTTTCCCAGACATTTCTGCAATAAACTCCCTCCTAATCTGATATAATTAGAAGTAGGTATAAATTGACTGCCTATGGGGTATTCTTTGCCTATGCTCTGCAGGAACAGCACAGCAGTGCAACACCGATAGAGCTATAAAACTGCCACTTCAATTAAGCTGTTTTCTTCTACCCTACCACTGGCTTGCTTCTGAATTCTTTCTCTGGGGAAGCCAAGACCCCTGACACGCTAGGCTCCACTTTAGGGCCCACCTGTCCTGCATCACAATGGTATTGCACCAAATATCAAATGAAATGGAATCAGCCACCTACTAACACAATAAAACACTCACAGAATTGTTGGTGGGCTCCTTGTGAGAGCCATTTTTGTTCATGCTGTAGTTTGAGCTTCCTTGTTTCTTAAACCTTTAAAAGTAGATTTGTTTCTTTTCAGTTATGATTTTGAGCCGGAATGCCAAATAAAATACGTGTTTTAAGGAAGCGTGTGAGACCAAGGAAAGTGCTGATCAGAGGTACAGGGCACTGAGCACCTTAAGTCAGACGTAGTTTTGACTTTTTTGACCCACATTTTTCTCTGTGGGAGATGAAACAAACATCACTTTAATTTTAAAAATAAAAATGTCCTGAATACTTTTCAAGTTTCAACAAGGATCAGCCCAAACTGAAAGTTCAGCTCCTGGATGTAGACAGAATCCCTGTGAGTCACAGACCTGTATTTTGTCTGACTGGACTGGGCTCCACTCAACACACAGGCAGTCTCAGACCCTGTATGCCAAAAGACCCACTGCTCGGGCCTGGAGGACTACAGGGGGCAAAGTGTTCTCAGCAGAGAAGGCTCCTCCCATGTTCTAACTAAACAGACTCAACTTCATGTTTAATTTCTAGTTTAAAACACAAACACACACACACCTTGTGCTGTAAAATCTCATTAAGAAAGCAAAATAATTTTACTGGGAAAAGTTTCCACAATCCAGAAAGGCTTTCTGTTGAATTCTGAAACCTTGTTTTAACTTTACATATAACCACACGCATTTCTTTAACCAAACTCAGCACATAAACATTCTGATTAGGGGGTGAGAATTTGTTTTACAAAAACCTTCACTAAAAACTGCTTTAAATAGCAAGGGTTTCTGATGGCATAAAAGATAATTTATACACATATTGGAACATAATTAATGTATTAGGAAAGTACATCACCTACCCAATATTTAGTTTAATATTCCTTAAAACATTAATACCTAGTTATAAAAACAAAACCAAAAAAACTTCAAATAGTCACAGTCTATAATCTGCAAAATAAAAGTTTAATATATTAATAAAAGTGATATTTTTGCAAACTACACCAAAGTATAAATGCCATTATTTTCTAGGAATATGGATTAACTATTATTCATTTCATTTTAATGGACTTATCAAAACAAAACAGTACATTGTGATTTTTATTAGTAACTGTGGTTGTGAAATAATTATGAAAGTACAGGTAACATTTTTCCTATATGATTTCACTCTAAATCCCATTTCAGCCATTACCCCTCCCCCATATTTCTCAATGCCCTAGAAATACTTCATACCAGTTACAAATGCCATGTTGGCCCCAACCATGATGCCATTCCAACTAACTCTAACCCTACCCTGCTTTGGCAAGGATCCAGGAACGGAGGGCTAGGGAATAGGCATGATAAGGCACCTTTCAAGCTTTTATAGACCAATGAGAAGATGAGATTCCAGATAATGGGCCATTTTAATGCTGTAATGCCTCAGATTCAAACATTTCCCATTACAGACACATCGTGATTAGAAAATCAAAACAAAGGAAAATCATTTTACATAATTTATTACTATTCCCTAATATTTTAAAATATCACGTAACCCTCCCTAATATTTTATTCCTTATGTTAAGACATGCTACATGCTGATATCAGCTGAAAATTAGGATAAAATGTCAGGAGTCAGAGGGATGAGAAGACTTATGAGAGAAGGAATATGGTCTAGAAATCTTGATTAGCAATCCCTTTCACTGTGTAATGAGTTTCTGGACCAGCAGGGGTGAAATTGCATGGCAAAAATCACAATAAATTATTCTCCATTTGAACAGACTATCCATATCACCTAGTTCCAGGTTTAGAAGATTAAACTTACCAAATACATTACTGAACAAAAGTTTGCCTTCATTTCCTAATGCAGTTGACTATGCTTTGATGGATTGAGTGTGGATCAAGTCTCAGTAACATGGAACAACAATCAAAGTCTGTATATCAACCATCAGGCATGCAGTGCTGTTATTATGGTGTCAATCAGTAAACTTTTAAGAGACTCTACTAATAACACTAATTCAAGAGCTGAGCTCATCTGTGGAATAACTGCTCCTCAGAAATTCATGGCAAGGTTCCAGAATTATAAAGTTCCTTCAATTAATATCATCTGGTACTGGACTAAGCTATCTATATCTTCTGAGTTTAACTGGCTAACTTTTTTATAAAAATTGCTTCAAATAGCCTTGAGAGCAAATTTTAAAGAAATCATTCCAATGTTTACTCCTACATTTATTAACATCTCCATCCTCCTCTTAATCTATATATTCCAGTAGCATCACAATAAGAATAAAAAGTATGCTCAACAATGCCCAAGAGACACCAAGTTCAAAAAAAAATCAGACCAATGGAAAAATGGAAAGAGAAATGCAGTTTTCTCTTAGGATCTCTACTTCAGATTCTTGATAAACCTGAGAAAAAAATGTGAATTTGTACTTATATCTGGTTTTATAAAGAGTGCTTCCTGAAATGTTTTTTGAGTCAACAGTGCCATGCTGAACAGAAATGTTTTCTGAGTCAACGTGCTTATCTATGTACAAAAAGTCATTCAATTTCAACCATTCATTCATTCATTCATTCAAGATTAATTCAACAAGCCCTGAGTTAAAACATGTGCTAAGCTCCAAGTTCAGTACAGGAAGTATAAAAAGACAGTGTTTATCTCTGCCCTAAGCCCAGTGTAGGGGATGAGATGTTTAAATACTAATGACTTAGAAGCAGTAAAGAGTAGGATAAGAGAAATGATAGAGATAGGCTGTGAGTATCTTGGATCTCTCAAGAAGGCTACCTAAACAGAATGGGAACCCTAAGGGGAGACTTTCACCAGGGGATGATGCCTGAGCTGCATTATAGGAGAGTAATCATCACTTAATGAAAGATAAAAGGAGAATGGACTGAGAGCACCGCCTGAACAAAGAGGCCGGACAAGAACTACAGCTGTTCTGCATTGTGGAATGTGAAAGAAGAACTAGGCAAGGAATAGCAAGAAACGGGCAGAGAAGTAGGCAGGGCAGATCAGAGGGTATTATAATGCAGCCCCCAAAAAAGGTTGGCTTTATCCCACAAACAACACAGGCCAATATAAAAGAAGTGAGTGGCAAGTGAAATATTTTTAAGTGATCCCTTTGTTAACTGTATAAAAAAATGGGTCTAACCAGAATCAAAGTCCCCAATTAAAAATAGTCCAGGTGAGAGTGGTCGAAGTCCTGAACTAAGGCAGAAGAGAGAAGAAATTAAAGACATGGGAGGTAAAATTTCCAGAAGATGGCACTTGACTGGATGTAAGGGTAAAAAAGAGAACAGGTGATAAGACCAGGCCTGCCTTATACTGAATTATTCAGAAAAGCTATGAAAGTGAGGAGGGTTGAGGGCTCCAGGTGCAGTGGTATGAAAGACGGAGGGAATCACGAAGCAGGTGGGAGGGAGCGCATCGAGAGAAAAGAGGAAACTAAGCCTGGTGCTGGCATCAGCTTTCTCAATACCATGCTTTTTGCCAAGCTTTCTTCCAACGAAATCATTTTTGTCTTCCTAGAAAAGCTGCTGCCACAGGAGAAATGAGGTCAGCCTTCAGAGTCCCTATTGACTAAGGACTAGGCAAAGAATAGGAAATCCATAAATAAGTTATATGTATTGACAGATGTATTAGTCCATTCTCATACTGACATACTTGAGACTGGGTAATTTATAAAAGAAAGAGGTTTAATGGACTCACCATTCCCCACGGTTGGGAGCCTCACAATCCTGGCAGAAGACGACAGAAGAGCAAAAACACGTCTCACCCAGCGGCAGGCAAACGAGCCTGTGCGGCCTAACTCCCATTTATAAAACCATCAGATCTCGTGAGACTTAATCACTACAATGGGAACAGTATGGGGGAAACTGCCCCCATGATTCACGTATCTCCACCTGGCCCTTCCCTTGACAGGTGGGCATTATTACAATTCAAGGTGAAATTTAGGTTGAGACACAGCCAAACCATATCAACAAACAGTGTTTACCCACAGAGACATAAGCATATTCATTATAGTTTACACCAACTTCCAAACATTATCCTCCAATAAATAGCTGTTTAGTTCAACAGCAGAATTATTTAAAAAAAAAAAAACACGAAGTCCTCAATCTCAATGAGAATCTCTGTGACCCCACCCTGCAGCAAGTTAACCACTCTTCAAAGGCCCGAGGTGCTTGAATGTCAAATAATGCAGAACACCTGGCCTCATCCAGCTTGTTAAGGGCCTCATCACATAGGCATGTGCAGTTGTGTACCTGCTTGTTCCTTTCTTCCAACAGGAAGCAGGAAGCTAATCCAATTCTCCTGGAAGGTGGAAGACCACCCTAGGAACACCCAGGCATTAGATAAAAGAACAAAATCAAGAGCAACCCAGGTGGGAACAGGAAGAGAAATAAAAGCAGTATAAGCAAAGGAAAGTGTTGGAATTTATTGCTGGGATCCCTGAGAGCTCCTTTCTGCCTGCTCTCACTGTTAACTCTACATCCATCTCGAAAGGTACCGCATGGTGAGACCACCAACTGGCCAGCCAGGGGGAAAAACAAGAACACAGACTCATTACTTCATACTTTCTAATAAAATCATTCCAACTGGACTAAAAATAAAAGTCTGAAATATCAAACCATAAAAGCATAGAAGAAAACAAGATTATTTTTCAATCTGACTCAGAATGGTCTGACACAAAATCCAGGAAAAAAAAAAGAAAAAGGCAATAAATTTGACCAATATTTAAAATTTCTGAGTAGTAGAAAAATAAACAAATTACAAAATCATATTTGCAACTCATATTCCAGACAAATAATTGGTTTATTTAATAAAGAAGTCCTATAAGCAATAAGAACAAAAAGCCAACAAACTAATGGAAAAAGGATAAAAGAAGATTACTTACTTAAAAAGAAATAACAAATTTTTCTTGAACATAGAAAGATGTGCAACCTCATTTGTATTCAGAGAAACACCAATTAAAACTATGATTAGAGATGCCATTTAACCTGTTAGGTAGGTAGGCAAAGATCAAAATATTTTAAAACACAGAGTTTTGAAGACAGTATGAAAAAGAAAGGAATTTTATACACAACCAGTTAGATTATAAAATCATGCAACATAAATGAAAGACAATCAGCAATATTTATCAAAATATAAAGTGTGCATATCCTTTGACTCTGCAGTTTCACTTCTAAATATTTATATGTAAGATGTTTGTATAAAGCTCTTTTTTTCTTTTTTCTTTTTTTTTTTTTTTTTTTTTTTTTTTTTTTTTTTTTGAGTTGGAGTCTTGCTGTGTCACCCAGGCTGGAGTGCAATGTCACGGTCTTGGCTCACTGCAACCTCTGCCTCCCAGGTTCAAGAGATTCTCCCGCCTGAGCCTCACGACTAGCTGGGATTACAGGTGCCCGCCACCATGCCCAGCTAATTTTTGTATTTTTGTAGAGATGAGGGGTTCCACCATGTTGGCCAGGCTGGTCTCAAACTCCTGACTACAGGTGATCTACCTACCTCAGTCTCCCAAAGTGCTAGGATTACAGGTGTGAGCCCTTGCACCTGGCCTGTATAAGGATCTTTACTGAAACTTTTTTTATTATACTTCAAGTTCTGGGGTACATGTGCAGATCGTGCAGGTTTATTACATAGGTATACATGTGCCATGGTGGTGGTTTGCTGCATCCATCACCCCGTCATCTACACGAGGTATTTCTCCTAATGCTATCCCTCCCCAGTCTCCCCACCCCCTGCTATTCCTCCCCTCACCCCCGCCCCCGCCCCTAATCCAAATTTCTGTGAAAGACAATTTGACTTGTCCAGCTTTGGGTGAATCAATCAACTATTGCCAAAGGTCATAATAAGCTTGAAAGAAAACTAACTGTATATCTATTGCCTTTTAGAATTGCTTTAATAGTGCTTGCCAGCATTAAGGTGCTTCTATTTAAAAAGATAAGCTAGGCAATGTAACAACCACCAACCGCCAAATTACACAAATCCTCAAACAGCAAAGGTTTAGTTCCCATTCACACTCCCCACCCACTGCAACAGAAAAGGGGATTCTTCATGTTGTCCTCACTCTGGGAAACAGACTAACAAAATTCTAGCATCAGAAATGCCTTTGGTCAAATGAAGGAGAACAGGCACACAGCTCTCATACTGAGGCTGGAAATAAACATGGCATTTCCATTTATATTTCAGTGGCCAAACAAGTGACATGACAACATCTAATTCACAGGGACAGGGGGGTGATCTGGGATATGTCCAGCAGAGAGAGCTTGACTATCTGGGAGCAGCAGCGATGTTCACCACAGGCCTCATGCATGACAGGGATGCATAGGTAAGAAAACACCTTTCCTATTCAGAAATATCACTGACCATCATGCCATGAAAACCTAAAAGCCAGCTACTTCCCTTTACATTCACTGTAAGCCATTTGTTTTCATCTCACTTATTCTTGAGTCACTGGGCATTAAAATAAGCAAACAAAATACAATTACATTTGTATTTATATTAACTATCTTCAAAATTAAAATGAAGAAAAAAAGGAAGAAATTAAGATTTTTTAAGTTATGGTAAAAAGATCATATGTATACCTTCTTAATTTCTGGAATTGCTTCTTTAAGAATTGGTTCTAACACAGTCACATGAGTGATATATAAATCTTTGGAACAGCAGTCTATTAAATCAATTACTACAGTGATATAAATAATACTAGCAAATCAACTTACCTTCTTAAATGGGATCAAGAATATTCCATTAAATAAGAGTTTTGCCATTTAAAAACCTTCATCAGTATATAAAACCTTATGACTTCTGGTTACATTTATGTCTAGAAAAATTGCCAATACAAGTTCATTTACTTGAATCACCATAAATACATATCATGAAATAGTATTAAATCAAAAACAAATTGATTATGTACAATATATCTGATTAACTTCAATAAGGCTAAATTAAAGAAATACATAAACAATAAATGTATACCAACTCTCTTCCTTAATGTGTTTAGATGAATTTTGTGGTTTACAATTCATAGTGTCAACAGAAATTTATTATTAAAATGTGACATGGGCTACTATAGCCAAAAATATCCAGTAGTTAAAAAATCTCTTTCCTAGACCAGCTACAACTCAGAAAGTACAGGCATGAAAACTAGCAAACAAAGTTCATTATGAGTCACATCCATTATATGAATTTCAAGGGCAATTAGTAAGAGGAGGTGCTGGCATCATATTGGAAAGGTATGTCTGTGTGCACTCATGCACATTGTTTAAAAAGCATATTTTATTTACCATTAAATTGCATTAGTCAACTGGACTGATAAAGTGTGCACTTCAAGGTTTGTGTTTTAATTATCTTTTTCAGTATGCATGAATACCTAAAGTAGAATGAAGGTAGTATTTAAATTTAAATGGGAAAGGTTATTTGTTTATAAATGGTGCTTGAACAATTGCTTATGCATGTGAAAGATCAAAAAGGTAAACTTTTTACCTCATACACCCTTAAAAAATAAATTCCAAATGAATTAAATCCTTACATGTAAAATTAATGGATTAATCAAAAATTTTTAAAATACATAGGAAAATATTTCGTAAGCTGAGAGAGATCTTTCTATGCTAGACCAGAAATCTAAAAACCATATAGAAAAAGATCAAAATATTTGATGACATAAAAATTAAACAGTTTGGTTTAGCAAAAGATATCATTCAAATCTCAAATGAAACGAGTAAAAAAAGATTGCAAACCAGATAGCCAACAAAAGGTTATTCATAAAATACTTAAGGCTCTTATATATTGATATGAAAAAAAGCAATCCAATCAAAAATCAGGCAAAAGCTATGGAAGGCAAGTGGCAGAACAAATATAAATGACCAGTTGACACAGAAGAGATGTTCACCCTCACCAGCAGCAGTCAGGATGCAATTGAAGTCAAAGTGAGATGCCTTTGTTCAGTGATCAGACTGGGACAAATTTATAAAAGCCATAACATCCAGCAGGGCCAGCTTTGGAGAAATACACTCTAATTCTGCTCGTCAGGACATAAATAAACACAATTATAACCCAATAAACCTAAGGTTTCACTTAGTAATCCAACTTCTGGCTATTTATGCTGAAAAATAGTAAAAGTTCTGATATATGTATGAGAATATGCTAACTGCAGCTTTGTTTGAAGAAGCAAAACAACTATATTTCTTTCCATAGAAACTGGATATAAGCTACATCAAGTCCTTTTCTAAAATTAAGCAATATGTGCATAAATTATGAATAAAATATTTAAGAGCTATTATATAGATCTATATTTGGATATATGTATGTGTCTGTGTGTGTATATATATAATTTAGTAGAATTTGGCCTAAGCAAAAGTAAGACTTTGATCTGTATTTTTAAAAATTCAGAGACTACACTAGCATTTATACTAACAGTGAGCTAAAGACAATCTTTTAAAACACACTTGAAAACTAAGGTAATTCTATTAATTTGTTTCCAAAGTCATATTTCTTAACATAATGGAAACTCCTCCCTTTTTCAAACTTTCTTGTTTGTTGGTTTTAAAGTCTTAAATCAAAGTATCAGTGGGGTGGCCTTTTACAAACAAGTCAGCTTTCTAATTCAGAATAAGACATGTTTGTTTGATATAATCCTGCATGGTAAGTAAATTATTTCCTGCAGTAAATTAAGCATTTGATAATTTAACAGCTTCAGTCCTTTAGGGAGGCAATTAGAATAGTAGAGAAGAGATGTATTTGACACATTTATGAAGAATGTTAACTCTGGCTTCCAATCCAGTCTGTGCAAAGGAAATAGCTTCCCCAGCTGGCAGAATTAGGTTCAATGTGTTCATCATGTCCAGAGATCAAAATACCCTATTATTGTTATATTTTTATTCATATATACAAGTATGTATACATATACTTTTATTTTTCATACTACAAAAATAATTAATGTTCATGACAGAAAATTTAGAAAATGTAGGGAAAGGGTAAGACAATAAAAATCACTCGTAATAGCTCTATCCAGAGATAACTACTGCAAACTTGGTGCATTTGCCTCTAATGACTATTCTAAGCATGCAATCAACAATAACACTAGTTTGAAGAGAAGGAAGTCATGGCTAATCCCAAATCACAGTGAGAGCAGAACTAGTCAACAGGAGGCACAGCATTCATTTAACAATGAAAACATTTTTTAATATTTACTATTCTATGGTCGCTCTTATGTCAACTTGCATTGCCATTCAGTTGTATAACTAATCTTTCCTTATTTCAAATGAAGCTGGTGCATCATTAGTTTATCAGTGAGCAAATTATCCTCTCACCTTTCTAAAGGACCCAGCAAGATAGTACAGACAATAAAAGCCAGCACTAGGCATGGCTTTATCCCTGCTCACTGGCCTCACAAGTCGTCATCACCCCATGAACTCTGCCCTCATCTCAACCCTACTCAAGGGTCCACTATGTTGTGAGTCTCCTCCATTCACTCTGGGCCAGAATCGACTCCAGCAGGTAACAGGGATAAGAGCATTGTTATCCCTCATTGCCTCACACCTCAATTCACAGACATCTCTGTCAAGCCACTAATTAATTAGTTTTTAACAACTGTACTCTACCAGAAAAGTGATTTCCTAACATAGAGTGACTGGCTGGGTTACCAAGTAGTTCCAAAAGACAGAGATCTCTAATGTATACACGTTTTCAGTTATTTTAGAAATGTCACTTTTTAACTAACTATATTGTTTGTTATTATTTCTATCACTGTTAATCCAAATTCCATTTACTCTATCCCAGATAATTAACAGGTTTTATTTTTTTTTATTTGCAAAAAGGAATAACAGGATCGATTTGCCAAACACACACACACACACACACACACACACACACACACACAAAACTATCAATCTGTTTTAGTATACAGCATTTGTAACCTGTTTTATTCTCTTTTATTGCAAAAAATTGAATCATTCTGTGTTTGTGTTTACTGTTTTGTAACCTACAGTACTGGTTAACCAGAATTAGAAGTAGCTAGAAAAGATAACCACATGTTCTCAGTCATATGCAGAAGCTTAAGAAATTGACCTGATAGAATAGAAAGTAGAACAGTGGGCTGGGTGCTGTGGCTCGTGTCTGTAATCCCAGCACTTTGGGAGGCCAGCACAGGAAGATCACCTGAGGTCAGGAGTTCGAGACCAACCTGACCAAGATGAAGAAACCCCATTTCTACTAAAAATACACAAAAATTAGTCAGGTGTGGTGGCACATGCCTGTGATCCCAGCTACACGGGAGGCTGAGGCAAGAGAATCGCTTGAACCCAGGAGGCAGAGGTTGTGGTGAGCCAAGATCACGCCATTGCACTCCAGCCTGGGCAGCAAGAGCTAAACTCCATCTCAAAAAAAAAAAAAAACGTAGGACAGTGGTTGCTAGAGGCTGAGAAGAGTAGGTGGGAGTGGAAAATAGGAAGACGTTGGTTGGATACAAAATTACAGGTAGATAGGAAGAATAAGTTCTAGTGTTCTATAGCACTGTAAGGTGACTGTAATTAAGAATAACATATATTTTCAAATAGAAGAGAGGGTTTTGAATGTTCCCAACATAAACAAAATGGTAATTGTTTGAGGTGAAGAATATGCTAATTACCCTGATTCCATCACTACACATCATTTATGTATGTAGCAAAATATCACTATGTACCCCAAAAATATGTCAAGTATTATCTATCAATTTTTTTAAAAGCCAGGGTTTCTGAAAAAGATCTTTTTCACTCATCAAGATTGGCCATTAGCAAAACTTTTGAAGGAACTTGGATTTACCACCAAAATATCTTTTTATATACAGTGTTTTTTCTTCATTTAAGACTATCTTCCCACCAAGAAAGTTTATATTTCCATAACACCAAGTAAATACAATTAGGAGAAACTACTTCATACTAAAGTTTATAGTTTTAAAATAAGGTTAACCAAAGAAAACAATGTTTAACCCCAAGTAATAAATATCATTAAGCGGAATTTCAGGCACCCTAGAAATGGAAGAGATTTCTGGGCAGAGCTTTCCTACTGCCCTCATGTAATATCTGCAAGGGGTCATTCACAGTGTCTATATATAAATCAAATTCTGTCAACCAGGACCCTAAGTAAACTAGGTGAAATTCTAAGTGCACGTCATAATCTCTCTGGCTGCAATATAGTGACAAACAATATCAGTACATTCTGGAAAGCAAGTCTTCCTTCTAAAAGATGCACCACCATCCAGATATGCAAAATCAATCAGGTTGACACCAGAAAGCTACAAATGAATACAAGTTACTAAGCAAAAGGAATGCTAAAGAATATTGACTAAATTTTCATTGTCTAGCACAATTAAGTAGAAGGTCACTGAAGCTTCAGAAGGTAAGATGTTGGTTATTGCCTATATGAAAAAAGTGGGTATCTGAATGATTCAAAATTTAACTGTGATTCAAAAGAGTGTTTTGTATTTACTAAAATTCTCCACGATGCATCTAATATTTTGAAAAACAATAAAAACCCTTAGAGAAAGGTCAATTTTTAAAGAAGTTCATGCTTATAAAATATTCCATTTGCCCTTTCCACCCATTGCGTTTATAGCTTAAATTCTAAGCTAGCAAAAGTATTTTAATACCCAAGTCGTTTTGTAGAGATTCTGAAGGCACTAAGCTACGATTTCCTCAAGTGGCAAATGTCACTTAGCAGCACTTACAAAATGCTACCAAAAGAAATGTGGAAGGTTTAAACAAGCAATCCCTTAAGTCCATCTCCCCTAGACAGATTTTTCTCCACCTTAAGGTAAGATTATTTGTCAAACCAATAGGACATCACTAGTCATGTCTTTTAACCTGTTCATTGCATTTGGTAGTAGTGGTTCTGATGTCTTTTGGATGATTAGACTTTCTGAATAGAACATTATAGGATATCTAGACCTGTTAAGTAGATTTTTCCATCTATTTGCAAAATACAGTACTTGCAAGGAGTTAATTATATACATGTCCTCCATCACAAATGTCCTCTACTGTAATAGGTAGGAAAAACAGTAACATCTGTGACCATCATGTAAATACAGAATATAAATAAAACACTACTCACAAAGTTCTCCCAACATGTTCTGGTTATACGACAGTACAACATCATCATCATCATTTTCATTCCCTCCAACAGTTTTTATCTAACCTGTTCTGAGAAGCTGACAGAGAAAGACAAGATTCAAACCAAAGATAAATATACACACAAGTAAAATGATGTTTAATGTTTTATTCATTCTGAATGCTAGAGTTATATTTATCAAGGTAGCCCCTATTGATTTTCAGACACTTTAATACCAGGTCTGCCTATAAAATAATGATAGGCCTGTTTTTATTTGAGGTATCAGTCGCATAGGTTTTTTTTTTTTTTAAATCATCATGTGTCTTACACACAGTAACTCTCAGGAGATAACGCTATAATAATGATGTGGGAAGAACATGGTTAAGAGCTAAACAGTGATCAGGTAGGATAAATACACTGCAAATATATTTAATTTTACATTGAACATGGGTATATTTCCATATTTGTTAAGTTAGAGTCGGAAGGAAAAGGGGAGACACACAGATTGTTGTTGTAACATTGCAAGGCCATTTCAAATATGTTAGGTTGGTGCAAAAGTAATTGCTGCTTTTGCCATTAAAATTAGACAACAATTGCAAGCACCTTTGCACAATCTAATAAAATGGTAAGATTCTCCAAGGAAAAAAGAATCTCTTCCTTTTTCTGTTAGGAAAACATCATCTTCTGCAGTCTGTAATGATTTTTTATCCTATTCTTGCTAGCCCAAATCACTGAAACATTCCAGCATTTGAGAAAAGTCAGTTCCCCATTTACTTAGAAAGAAGAGCCTACTAGTAAAGTTCCTTTCATTTGCTTGAATTCATTTTCAGTACCATTTTCTAGTATTTCTATAACACAGCCCTACTGCTGATGAAGAGGGCAGTGCAACCCTTGGAGTCAGGTTCTGATTATAGAGAAGGTAAAAATTGGGTGAAAATGTATTTAAAATGAACCATTCCTTGATTCTGCTCCAGAGATAGAAGTTTGATTTTTTTCCCCACCACTAATATGCCAACGGAAAATTTTTCTGTGAGAATTATTCCTGTTAGAGAAGATATTCATTAAATTTTATTCTTTTAATTGCATTAAATGTTGAAAGAATAACATTCTATGGTGACTAGAATGAATCCAAAATTCCTATTTGCCACTTATATTTATGCACATGAAAATTATCTGGAAGTAATATATGAAGTTCTGAATTAATTCACATCTTTTGTTGCATGGTTTTCAAAGGAGATGTTAAAACCACTTATTTTAGCACCTTTGTTTATTAAGAGCCATTCTAGTCAGAGGAAAAATGAGCAAGCATTTGTTCACTAAAAACTTTGCATTAGTACTATGCCAGCCTCTGTAGAGGATACAAAAGAAAGTAAAAGGCCATTCACTAAAGGAGCCTACAAGGAAGGATGGAGAGAGAAGACTGAACGAAGTATTGCTTATTCCTAGGCCCAGTCAATCCAGCCCAGTTTGTTCCGCCCTTCTCCATCACCAGTAATTGGTTTCAATTTAAGCACATGGTCAGGTTGGACTAAACTGGAGTCCACCTAGGACGCTGGCTATGCAGATTTCAGCTGGGGTTGCCAGGCTGAAGAGCTCATTCATTTATGCATTTAACTAATCTTTGTTAAGTATCTATTCTGCCAGGCACCCTCCTACATGGCATATGGAAGCCACGTAGAGGAAAAGGGTTGGAGGGAAAGAAATAGAGCATTGGAGCATCTGGATTCAACTATACCTCAAGTTAGATTAAGCCCTGGACTGTTTAATTGCATGAATCAACAAATCTCCTTTTACTTTAAGGCACTTTGAGTTAGAGTTTCTGCCACTTGCAACCCAGAGTCCTAGCTAAGATCCCACCATCATCCCCAGGGTCTAACTGTGGCAACTGGACTAAAGCCTCACCTCGTTATACTGGCCGCTTGCCTGCTTCCAGTTATGACCCTATCCCCAAGCCAGTTCTAGCAGCCTTGTGGCCCATTCTTCATCCTTTCTAGCATCTCCATACTTAATTTGGAGTGACTCTCTAACTCTAACTTAGACTGGTCCCAAAATCTTGGGAGAAACCTATCCTCAAACTTCAACATACACTGTTCTTTTTTCCTTTGAAGAGAAAGAAAACCAACCATTGACTATATCCTCACATAAATACATGCAAATACATCACTAAAATCAGATGTGGAGCTGGATGTACCCCACCAGGGTAACTCTCCTACTGCTCATCCAATGCAGAAATGCTGTCCCATTGTCTATGACCATCAATCCTCTAGTTTAAAACTTCCAGAGACAGAAAGCTCACTACCTCAGGAACCATCCTGTTCTATTGATGGACAACTTCTATATATGAGATGTGTGATTATTATACCAAAATTAAAATGACTCTCTCTGGAATTTCCATTGCTTTATGCTATTTCTGTTAAATAGAGCAACAAAGAGTAAGCTTCCTTCCTTGTCTATTTATCAGCCCTTCAAATACTCGAGGACAATTAGTATGTCTGCTTTTAGTGTGTATTTTTCTACAGTTCACTCAGCTATTCTTTGAAATATATAACTTCCAGACCCTTTACCATCCTAATTCTCCTTGTCTAAATACACTCTGATTTGTCAATATTCCTTTTAAAGCATGTTATTCCTCCCACCCACCCCATCCCTAAACTCACCCTTGGGGTGATCTGAAAAGCTCAAAAGACTGTGTGCATGTCACTTTCAATAGGCTAAATATTGAATTATGATGGGAAACTCCTAAGATGTTATTGGTTCTTTTTCTTTTAGCAAACACACCACATTTTACTTTTAGTACACTTGATACTTTTAGTACAATTCTTGACACGTAATAGGCTTCCAGAATGTGGCACTGAAGCTCCAAATGATCCAAAACCTCCGGAGTTTGTTCACAAGAGCCTATTGCATTGATGGTCTCTCTTTTCCTTTCCTACCTTGGAAAATGGATAGTTTGTTTTTTGTCTATTTTGTTAACCCAAGCTCCAAGCTAGGACCCCAGCTGGTTTGTTCATCATGATATGACCACTACCCAGAACAGCATCTGGCACATGGTAAGGATTCATTGAGGGCTGATGAACTCAATGACTGTAAATACAAGAACCTCCATCCATTGCTGTTTACTTAATTTTTGAATTTCAACCTTGATATGTAGTTAGTTGAGGTAATTTGCAATCTAAACTCAGTATTAGTTATATTTCTTAATTCATATTTCCTCTAAATTTAATAAGTCTGCCTTGTGCAGCTTTACTAAGACATTGGTGAAAACATTGGAGAGGCTGGAGCCAAGGTTGGAGCCTTTTAGTACTCAGCAAGGGACCCTGGTCAAGGTGACATTGAGCCATTAGTTGTTGGTCTGCATGTATATCTTCTTTTGAAAAGTGTCCATCTATTTTGCCCACTTTTTAACAGGTTGTTTTTTCTTGTAAATTTAAGTTCCTTCTAGATGCTGGATATTAAACCTTGTCAGATGCACAGTTTACAAAAACTTTCTCCCATTCTGCAGGTTGTCTGTTCTATACTCTGGGACTTAGCAGCGAACCCACCTTAGCTTTCATCATCTCATTCTTGCAAGGATTTCTAAAGCTTTGTTGAAGTCAAAACACAGTATTTAGTAGGTCAAGTCTTAGGAAATTATTTTTTCTAGGTCAATAACTGTTCAATAGCAGCAATTTCATGAGGTTCAACCTAATTAAAAGCACCCACTAACAGTTACCCAATGTTTTGTCTGTAACTTTATCCAGATTTTCCTTAGTGAATCTATACTGGTTCTCTTCTGCCATGTCCAGCATCTGCTATCTTCCACCTCTGAAAATCAAGGTATTTACACCCAACTAGCAGTGCTGCTCTGTACAGATTTCTTCTCCATTTAGGATGCTGCCTTTCACTTGAATATAGAGAGCAAGACTCATTCAATGTCACTAAGGGATGGTCTCCTACAAATGCTAATGTGTACCTTAGACTCTTCTCCCACTAAATTGTGTTTTATCATTTATAGTCTGAGACTATTCTTCTTACAAAGACTTTTATACACACATAACAGTTCTCAAAATAAAGCCCTACTTCTTTTGAAGCCGAGTAACTGGCATTTAAAGTGCTTCAATAAATGTGAAAGCTAGGTGTTTTTGTTTTTGTTTTGAGACAGAGTCTTGATCTGTCACCCAGGCTGGAGTGCAATAACGCAGTCCCGGTTCACTACATCTTCCACCTCCGGGGTTCAAGCAATTCTCCTGCCTCAGCCTCCTGAGTAGCTGGGATTACAGGAACCCACCACCATGCCCAGCTATTTTTTGTATTTTTATTAGAGATGGGATTTCACCATGTTGGCCATGCTGGTCTCAAATTCCTGAACTTGTGATCTGCCCATCTCAGCCTCCCAAAGTGTTGGGATTACAGGTGTGAGCCACTGTACCTGGCCTAAGTTAGGTATTTTTAAAAGTAAATGGGAAGGTGATAATTTACACTATTATGCAACACCTCCTCTCACCCCAAAAGTGACAAATAACCACACAACTAATAATATAGTAAACCAAAAAGAAGAAATTGGATAAGGCAGGCTTATGTGTATGTGAACTTCAACCAATAAGTGCGAATTTTAAAGAGTCAGTGAAAAATATTACTGAAGTAGGTTCAGAGCTGTTGAATGAATATACCAACATATGAAATAATTTTAAAGTTATGCTATATACTCTAGCCAGAGGTTATGTAAGCATTTACCTAGGAGAGATTAGAAAAAATTATACAGAAAGTTGTCTCTCGATGGTTGTCATTTTCAAAAACAATAAAGCCGATAACTATATTTTGTTTTTTGTTCATTTGTTATTTGCAATTAATATATTAATAGTTGTCAGAAGTGAAGAGTGAGAGAAAAAAACATTCCAGCAATGGAACATCATTAATGTGTTCACCACTTTAAAATACATGGATACAACCTTAAAAAGCAAACCAGACCTAATATTTAATCAGATAAAATGTCTAATAAGTATTAATATCGATTTTTAAATTAGAGAAGGAGGAAAATGTATGGCTTTAAAATTATCTAAAACTAAAAACAAGTTATTTTATGAGAGGCCTTGGACAAATGAACCTTGGTGACAAAAATATCAAATCAGCTCTTTTAAATGAATTATTTTCTTTAGTGGCCAGCAACCTGAACTATGAAGGCTTCTAGCACAAAAATCAAAGGTGGCTTTTCTTTCCAGAAAATAATGCTGTGCCCTCTTGATTTGACTTGCCAAATCAAGCTTCTGGACTGTGTTTCTTTGGCCATTAAACTGTCAATTATTCATCAGGTTTTCTAGTTTGTGGTTTCTCCAAAGCACTTTGCTTCTTGCCCACTTCAAACAATCTACCTGCTCATTAGCAGTAACTATGTACATTCAGGAAGGGAAGGATGATCCTCAAACCAAGCTATCTAGTTGTTATTTGCAGGACTAATAAAATATGCAATGGAGTAAACAATGGAATCTACACTTTTCAACAGAGCTTGGGGACCAAGTATGAATTTGAGTTTTTCCTTAACTTGGGAACATTTTGAAGCATTTTGCTCACATTAAATTGGTTTATTTTTGTGTTTAAAATTTCTAGGCTTTCTACTACTTTATATTTTCAGATAGGAAGCACATGCGTGGTCTATTGCCCTAAGTCACTTTTCAAAGGCAGCTCGATGAAAAGGATTTGCAGCTAGAGCAAAGGTGACAAGTTGACCTTTACTGGCTGCAAAGACCTTTGTCATAATAATCAGCTGCTTTCTGGTCTGTAAGAGAAGGATTCTCTTGGCTTTCATTTATTGTTTCTAATATCAGCACGTCATTATAAATATTACTGCAAGTCTGCAGAGAGCCAGAGTTTGAGTGATGATGCCCTTGAAATGTCCCAGATCTTAATTTTAGCTGGAAAATCAGGCAAAAACAAGATGTTTTCTACTGTGCCCTACCTTTTGCAAGAAATGTTCAACATACCATTTGATAAATTAACCAATAAATTATATTTTCAGATAAATATATGTTAATTCTTATATATTTCCTACCTATTTTAATTTGTGATAAGATTTGCCTCAAATGAGTACATAAGTTCACACTGCAAATACTTCTCCAAGTCTCCTCAAAGGACATGCAGCCATGTACTAGAGTGTCTACACATTGTAAAAAAGAAATACCTGAACCTTCAAAGATTACTAAACACTGGCCCTGAATTGACACTAATTTCTAGAGACTGAAAATGCCACCATGAGCTCTGCAGAGCTCACAGTGGTCAGGTGGTAGATGGAGTCATACATCAATTCCAAATTACAGTGGACCCAGCTGGTTCATGGACCTACTTTGCAGTTATTCCACAGTTTCTGAACGTATAATTGAAATAGACACACTCAGCAACTGGAAGAATTACTATGGGATAAGGGCCACGGGAACTTCCTGTTTCTACCAGGGTAGTAAATCTGGGGAATTTCAGTGACTAATGCCACCATAACAGTCTCGAAAGAAGCAAGGATGGTACCTGTCACACACTCATTTAACTCACTAATTTGACCTGTGTAGACATTGATGGATTTTGGAGAATGACTGTGGATTATTGCAGTCTTAATCAGGTAGTAACAACTATAGCTACTAACCTACATATAGTATCTTTGCTAGAGCAAATAAACATGGCCACAGGCACATGATATGTAACTAATGCCTTTTGCTTCATACTAATTTGCAAGGACCACTGAAACTAGTTTGTTTTTACCTTACAGTCTTGCTTCAGGGCTATATCAATTCTCCTGCTCTCTGCCGTATGCAGTCTGCAGAGATCTTGATAGTCTTTATGCTCCACTAACTTCACACTTACCCACTACATTGACAACATTATGCTGATGGACTGTAATGAGCAGGATGGAGCAAGTACTTAACATCTTAGTAAGATAAATAAAAGACAAGTCCAACTACATTTCAGGGGACCCCAGTCACCTCAGTGAAGTTAATAAGGGTTTAAAGGTCTGGAACAAGTCAACATATCCCCTCCAAAGTTAAATATAAATTGCTGCACTTCATACCACCTACACCCAAAAAAAAGGCATATGCTTGGGAGGCCTTTTTGAATTTTGGAAGCAATATAATTACAAGCCTCTCTACCACTTCATCCTTATTATCCAACTGATTCAGTGATATCTGAAATCTCTGTGGCAAATAAGATGTCTGGCAATTACAAAAGAAGACTCATAATGCAAACCTCTGGGATGTTGACAACAATTTATGTCCTTTTTTGCAGATAACTTTTTTTCTTTTTGGGAAGCAGCTGCTGGCCCTGATAGAGAGTGAACACCTAACCATGGGACATCAGGTGACTATGAGTCCTGAACTTCCCATCATGAACTGAGCATTGCCTAGCCATAAGCTGAGAATGCACAGCAGCATTCTATCACAAACTAGAAGACTAAGATCAAACAAGTTTGAAAGGTATGAGAAGGTTGCAAAAGCAGGTCACTCAGATTTCCACACAATTCCTGTTGCATTGCCTCCTCTCTCAATCCATGCCTATGGCTTCCTTATGATTACTTTAATGAGGAAGATATTTGTGCTCCATATGAATTCCCAAGAATAGGATTTTAATAATAATGAGGAAGGTATTTGTGCTTCATATGAATTCCCAAGAATAGGATTTTAATAATCAAACGGACAAAATGATGCACCCATTTTGTCTTTATCAGCAGCAAGAAAACGGACTAATACAGAGACTATGTATGGGCTCAACAACATGGACTTCCCTTAGAAATGACCTAAGCGGAGAGATTCCAAGATGGCCGATTAGGAGCAGCTCAGGATTTCAGCTCCCAGTGAAAGTGCAGAGGCTGAGTGGACACCACATTTCCAGAAGGATTTTTATTGTCCACAGACCAGGAGATTCCCAGGCGGAGGAGCCCCATGGGTCACCAGCATGGCTGTTTTGGCCAGCGCAGCTGTTTTGCTGGTGTCCTGGCGTGGCGGTTCTCCATACAAAATACAATGGTCTGGTTGCCCTTTTAGCTGGTGAGTGGAGCTTCGGGAAGGCAGAGTC
>PVKP010037438.1:0-21656 GCA_004027715.1 Plecturocebus donacophilus | reverse complement strand
CTGTTTAATAAATAGTGTTGGGAAAACTGGCTAGCAATGTGCAGAAAGCAGAAACTGGATCCCTTCCTGACACCTTACACTAAAATTAACTCCAGATGGATTAAAGACTTAAACATAAGACCTAACACCATAAAAACCCTAGAAGAAAATCTAGGCAAAACCATTCAGGACATAGGCATAGGCAAGGACTTCATGACCAAAACACCAAAAGCATTGGCAACAAAAGCCAAAAGAGACAAATGGAACCTAATCAAACTCCACAGCTTCTGCACAGCAAAAGAAACAGTCATTAGAATGAATCGGCAACCAACAGAATAGGAAAAACCTTTGCAATCTACCCATCTGACAAAGGGCTAATATCCAGAATCTACGAAGAACTAAAACAGATCTACAAGAAAAAAAAATAAGCCCATTCAAAAGTGGGCGAAGGATATGAACAGACGCTTTACAAAAGAAGACATATATGAGGCCAATAAACATGTGAAAAACTGCTCATCATCACTGCTCATTAGAGGAATGCAAATCAAAACTACATTGAGATACCATCTCACGCCAGTTAGAATGGCAATCATTAAAAATCTGGAGACAACAGATGCTGGAGAGGATGTGAAGAAACAGGAACACTTTTACACTGTTGGTGGGAGTGTAAATTAGTTCAACCATTGTGGAAGGCAGTGTGGCAATTCCTCAAGGACCTAGAAATAGAAATTCCATTTGACCCAGCAATCCCATTAGTGGGTATATATCCAAAGGAGTATAAATCGTTCCACTATAAGGACACATGCACATAAATATTCATTGCAGCACAGTTTACAATAGCAAAGACCTGGAACCAACCCAAATGCCCATCAATGATAGACTGGACAGTGAAAATGTGGCAAATACACTCCATGGAATATTATGCAGCCACCAAAAATGATGAGTTCGTGTCCTCTGTAGGGACATGGATGAACCTGGAAACCATCATTCTCAGCAAACTGACATAAGAACACAAAATCAAACACTCAATGTTCTCACTCATAGGCGGGTGTTGAACAATGAGAACACATGGACACAGGGAGGGGAGCATCACACACTGGGGTCTGTCGGGGGGAAACAGGGGAGGGACAGCGCAGGGTGGGGAGTTGGGGAGAGACAGCATGGGGAGAAATGCCAGATATAGGTGTTGGGGAGGAAGGCAGCAAATCACACTGCCATGTGTGCACCTATGCAACAATCTTGCATGTTCTTCACATGTACCCCAAAACCTAAAATGCATTTTAAAAAATGTATATGGCAATTCAAAGGATCTAGAATAGCAAAACAAGTTTAAATAAAAAGAAATGTGATGATCTCACACTACAACGTAAGACCTGCTATGAAGGTACAGTGATCAAGACTACGTGATATTGACACAAGGACAGGTGGGTCACTATGATGCAGGGCAGGCGAGCTCCAAACTGGGGCTTAGACTCAGAGGGTCTGTAGCTTCACCAGGAAAGAATTCGAGAACGAGCTGGTGGTTGAAGAAAACGGTTTTACGGAGGTGGCAGTGTGACAGCTCGGAAACCACTCCTGTAGAGCAGAGCTCCCCACAGACAGTGAGTGGAGAGTGACGGTGCCAGGCAGTCCTGCAGTCGTATCTATGCCCACCTTTAACTATATGTCAATATATTTAAACGAAACAGTGGTAACTTCTGAGTCACTGGGTTGTTCCTATGGAAAGGGGTGGTAACCTCCAGGCATTGCCATGGCAATGGTAAGCTGACATGGCACACTGGTGGGCATGTCTGATGAAAAGCTGCTTCTACCCATCTCTGTCTTAGCTAGTCCTCAATTTGGTCCGGTGTCAGAGCCCCGCCTCCTATCTCACACGGAACAGAATACTGAAGCCAGAAACAGCACACACAATGCAGCCAACTAAGTTGTAAATGTGTCAAAGTCATCAACAGAGGAAGGGTCGTCTTTCAACCAAGGGTGCTGGAACGAATAGACGTCTACATGGAAAAAACTGAACCCCAATCCTTTCTTTCATGCCATAAGTCAAAATTAGCTTGAAACAGATTATGGAACTAAATGTAAAAGCTAAAGGCACATGCTTTCCAGGAGAAAACTGCCACAACCACGGGACAGGCAAGACTTTCTTAGATATGACACACAGGTACAAATCACGTAAGAAAAAATATGATAAACTGGACCATCAAAACTAAAAACTTCTGCTCTTCAAAGAATGGTAAGAAAATGAAATACAAGCCACAGACTGGAAGAAAATATTTGCAAAACACACTTGTGATGGACTTGTATCAAGAATATAGAGAGAACTTTACAAACTCAGTAACAAGAAGACAACCCAATTAAAAGGGCAAAAGATTTGAACAATTTACCAAAGAAGAGATAGAGCAGTCAATGAGTCCATGAAAAGGGACTCAACGTCACTCTTCACAGACATGCAATAAAACCACAGTGAAACAGTGCACACCTATGGGAGTGGAAACATTAACCGGAGAATAAAAACTCGCAAACCTAAGGGCTGGGCAGGATGCGAAACACCTTGTGCTGAGAACGCGGAGTGGGCGGAGTGGGGTGGCCACCTGGGGACACGGTTGGGTAGTTTCCAGTCAGAGTAAACACGCCGTACAGTGGGCCCAGCAACCTCACTCCCAGGTATTTATCCCAGAGTAAGAAGCAGAAACAGGTGTCCACACAAAGACCTATCTGAGAATGTTTATGGCGGCTTTGTTCATAATTGCTGAGGATCAGACACCATCTAGCCAGTGATGAGGCCACTGAGGTGCATCTGTATGATGGAAACCCAAGGGCAGCGGGAGGGGCGACCTGGCTCACAGCTGCACGGCGCGGGACCAGCACAGTGGCAGGGCGCCGCCCCTCCAAGGACTGACTTGTGGCTTCCTGGAAAAGGCAAAACTGTGCAAACAGGCTCCAGAGCTGTGGCTGCCAGGAGCTGTGGGTCAGGGTAGAAATCCACCCCCAAGGGGCCCAAAGGAGCATTCTGGGCTGTGGGAACACACCTTAGCTGTGGTGCTGTCTACACAGCTGTGTACACTGGTGAGGCTCCACCTAAACAGGTGAATTTACCATATGTCAACTGGAGACCACCTGATTTCTACACAACGAATGGAGGTCTCACTGCACCCCCACCCCACTGGGAATCCTCAGAGAGTCTCTCGGGGCTGGAAGGGCAAACGGAGGAGGATGTGGTGTTATCAGAGCTGGGGCCCAGAGGAAGGTGGAGGCCTAGCGGGAAGAGGAGGGAGGCGCCAGGATGGGGGTAGGAGACCCCGGCGCTCCTCACTGACAGGACCGAGCCGGCCCTGGCTTGCTTCCCCGTTTCATGCACCTGAGCTGCCGGGAGTCAGAGTTTCTGGTCCCCACTCTGTGGGTGCAGCTCCGGCCAATGAGAAGAAACCGTGCAGGAGCACCGGCAGCAGAGTCCAGGCAGAGGCCGCCTCCCTGCACCTGGAAACCTGAAGGCGCCTGCGCCCCACGTGTCCTGCAGGCCACGGCGCTGCAGCTGGAGCCCAGCTTCACTGACAGCTCCCTCTGGCAGCAGCACTCTGGGCCACGGGACCCGGGGACAGAGGAGGCCAATGGTCACGCTGCCCGACGCCTGCCTACACTGGACACTTCTTTCTTCCGCTCCTGCTGCACCCTGGGAGCTTTCTGACCCCACCGTGGTGGAGACCTGACTGCAGCCGGTGTCGGCTGGGGAGGGCTGAGGTTAGGGCTTTGTTCCCCCAAGTCTCACTTGCCGGGGCGCTGTTCCCGGCACGGCTCCAGCTGGCTTTCTCGGTTTCAGTCGCTATCCACTCTTCCCTCCAGGCTGAAGACGTGCTCCCGACCCCAAGCCACACCCCAGCCCCAAAGGAATGTGCCCTCACTTCCTTCTGGCACCTGTCAGTGCTCCCCTCACTCCTGCACCTGAGCACAGCCACGGCTGCCCCAAGGAAAACTCGCTAGCAGGTGGGGTTTCCTCAGGGCATGGGCGGCTGCTGTGAACAAGAGAATCAGCAGAACCACGCAGCCAGGAAGCCAGTGGCAACTGTGCACTTTCACCCAGAAACTCATTCCCCAGAGCCTGGTGTTTCATTCCTGGTAATAACGTAATTACCAGTTATAACGATAAATCATTATTGGAGAGCCAGACAGCCTCCCATTTTCAGGGCTGTAAAAGCCACAGTGAAACATCTAAGTGTAGGCGCCATCATCGGAAAGCCTCCAAGAACCACCAGCAAACACCAACAGAATGATTAATAAACATCTTATTTGGTTATATGATCAGTTTCTCTTATTAAAACGTGCAAAAAATCTTAAATTTCTTTTTCCTTAGGGTTGCCACTCAAAAAATGTCTCATTCTCATACACCTTGGAGAATGAATCAAGTCCCTGTTGATTCTCATGTATAAACAGAGCCAGTGATGAGGGCTGACACGGCATGTTCACACCTCGTTTCACCTCGATGCACGTGTGGCACCCAGCACAGGCTGAGCCCCGTCAGCTACACCATTAGTATCTGCTGCAGAGTCTGGGTTCCACACCTCCCTTTCTTCTGGGAATACCTGGCAAGTGCTGAGAACTCAGGAGTGAGACGCAGCCCTGCTCTGCAGGACCACGGGCTCCAGGACGCTCTGTCCAGTGGACGCAGTACAACAGGCAAAAGAACCACGACCAGCGAGCAGGAAAGGGGAGGTAGGCCACAGAGGGCAGCCCAGCCACGCTGTGGGGTCTGAGGCCACGGAGGGCAGCCCAGCCACGCCATGGGGTCTGAGGCCATCTCCTGCAATGAGTCCTGAGGTGGGCGTGGCAGGATGTGCAGATGGAGGGGAAGGTGCCTGAGGAGGGGGGCGCAGAGCAGCTGGGCTCGAAGGCAGGAGGGAGAGCTGCCAGCCACCAGCCCTGGAGCCAACGCCCCGGGCAGAGGGAGATGAAGGAGCCCTTCCCCAGCGCCCAAAGAGCTCAAATGTCCAAGGGCCTCTCAGGCAGATGCTGAGCAGCAGAGTGTGGGGGTCATGCTGGACCCTCCAGACCATCTCATCAGCGAGGCTGCAGAGGCCCAACTCAGCATGACCCTGAACGGGGCCAGGTGCTCACTGCACTCAGGAGCGCAAACACCTCCTGCAACTGCATTTCAGGGCCATGGTGTCCACTGCAGAAGCACCCAGCATGGTGTTCCTGCTCAAAATCAAGTGGAATGTCAATTATCTGAGATCCATGTGGCCCGTTCCATGTATCTTCTAAACAAACTCTGGAGACTTCTATGAAAAGCACAGTGGTTTCTAAGAATAATCATCTGGGCACAGTGAATAACTGTGCCAAAAACATTCAGGTTCCGATCCCTGCAACGGTGAGGGGCATAGCACTCTCCGGGCCTTACTGATGCCACATGAGAGCCTGCCCAGCCCCAAGGGCTTCCAGGTCCACGGCCACCACCCAGCCAAGCTGTCTCAACACCAGGCACTGGGCAAGACCAGTTAGGCTGGCGTCTCTCTCCTTGCCTCTGCTGGGGGACTGTGGTTGAGCCCGGGACACAGCAGAGTGCAGACCAGCGTCGGCTCGATACCTGCTAGGCAGTATCTCTCATGACGTCCTGCTGGCACGCACCAGCTGCCGGCCGCCCAGTGGGGACAGGGTGGGTTTTAGGACACGCGGGCTCCCCTTGGGGGAACCTTTGGCTGTGCCTCTCACGCCTCTGTGTGCCGAGCACTGGAAACGGACCAGATCACAGATCCTGGTCCACAGCTCACAAACAGCGGGCCACAGACGATGAAGAAAGCCCACAGCCGATAGACATAGATGAGCACTGAGAAAAGGGGCAGCCAGTGTGGGGCGGAGCGGCTATAACACGGCACGAGGAGCCAGTATGAGCAGCGAGCATCAGATGGGTGGCCCCTGGCCCTGCATGGTACCCTCATCGCCTCGCTGGCCTCCTCCACCCCCAGGCCCTCAGGCTGCCTAGGGCTGAGCTGGGGTCCCCTGGAGGACTCCTGCTCCTGCTCTGTCCCACTCAGCGCATTCTGGCAGCCATGGAGACAAGGAGCCTGCACCACCTGGTGTCTGGGTTCAGGCCGTGGCAGCCAGTGTGCACTGGTTCCCAGGCCACCCGTCCTGGGCGTGAGCAGGAACCTCCGGGATCATGGTGGGAATTAGCCTCATGCCCCAGCCTCCCACATCTGCTGCATGAGCTCTGCTCCTGGCAGGTCCTCCAGCTGCATTTAGGAATGAGGGACTCCCCAAGTGACCTGAAGTCCACTCTGCGGAGAGGCCCCACAACTTACAGGATGCCACCTCCCTATGACCCTAGGCAGGAGCTCCCCATGAGCTTGCCCCAAGAGCAGCCCCACCCCTGCTCCAAAAACACCATCTCCTGGAGGTAACGGTATTACCCTGAAAACCGGGGAAACTGAGGCCACATGCCCCCACTCGCCCTTCCTGTGATCACACCATGGGGACTAAAGTTGGAACAGGGACAGCGGGATGTGGTGAGGACAGAGGGCCCCACGTCCATGCAAAGGTCCCCTTACAGACGCCCTGGGGAAAAGCCCTGGGAAGTCTTCTGGGAAGCATCAGGGATGCTGTGCCCTTGTCTTTAGGGGCCACAGAAGCCTCGCCTGGCACGTCCCATGCTCACTGACCTGAGCCTGGTGTGATGTTCCAGCAGAGACCACAGCACCCAGCCAGATCCCGAGAGTGGATCAGGAGGGACACCCAGGGCTGATGTGACCCCAGGGCTGCCATGACCCCAGGGCTGCTGTGACCCCAAGGGCTGCCGGGACCCCAGGGCTGCCGGGACCCCAGGGCTGCCATGACCCTGAGAGCTGCAGCAACCTTTCAGCACCATCCAGGCAGGCTCTGGACTGAAATGCTAATACTCCCTGGCACAGAACAGGGCTGGAAAAGGGAAGTAAATGCCCATTCATTACCTACCTATGATGGAATCCCTCCGGAAAACATCTCTATCGAAAATGTAGAAGGACAGGTGACGAAAGCTCCGAGGAATTTCACAGTAAAAATCTTCTCCATAAAAGGGGCTAGAGAGACAGAAAAAAGTATCAGTTAGAACACAGGCCACGCTTGCACCTCACCCTCAGGGGCACACGTGTGGTACGTGTGGTCTTAGTTTTAAAGTTTTAAACACGCCATGACAGCACCCTGCACTGCGTGGCACGCGTGAGACATGAACCTGCAGCTCCCTGTGGGGTGAAGGACCTCATGGCTGCTCCCCAGCCTCCACCTCAAGCCTCCATGCTGCACAGACGAACTTCTGTAACTGGGCTGCCTGGCAGTGCAGGAAACTCAGAGACCTCCACAGAGACCATGGCCATGACCAGAACGATGTCCTTGGTACGTGCTCAAGTCCAGGCCCCCTCTCAGGGCCATCGTGATGTTTGAAGGTACCTGTTGTGGAGCAGCTGGTGGTTTACTTTATGCACTAAATGGAGAACGCAGCACTCCAGTGCCTTACACCGCTTCCTTTCTCCAGAGATCCAGTACAAAGTCCTGACTGCACCACCGTCCTCACTCCTGGGCAGGGGGAGGGCCCCACTGCTGACCATGCTTAGAGAGCACACGGCGCCGGCTGCCCATGCATGAGTCACCCAGAGATGCAGCCACCCCACAGATGGAGATTTAAACTGCAACCCCAACTAAGAGGCAGAGGCCAGTGGGCGCTGCCATTCAACAAACCTCCGCTGTCCTGGGCCGGCACAGGTGGGGCTGGGTTCCTCACCACGCTGGACCTGTGGGCAATTACCACAGCGCATGCATGGCTACCTCCAACCCACTTTCACACACATTTATGCTAAGGTCCAAAATAGGAAAGTTGCAGATTATTCAAGGAAAACCATTCTGATAGAAAGCAAAGGAAGGCAAATGGTGCTGGGCCAGGCAGGCGCCCACACAGGCGCAGGACCCACCCCCGCCACGCGGTCGCCCACACGGCCACCAAAGGCGCGGGCCCCACCCCCGCCACGCGGGCGCCCACACGGCCACCAAAGGCGCGGGCCCCATCCCAACCACGTGCAGGAATGAGCTCAGACCCCATGCCCATGTGTAAGGGCTGCAGCTACCAGCCTCTGAGAAGAAAACAGGATGAACCTCCACTCTAGAGTCAGGTAAAGATGCCTCAGATCTGTCACTGAAAGCACAAATGCCAAAAGAAAAATAAATGGAAAACCAGACTTCATCAAAATTAAAAACATTCAAAATTTTTTTGCATTAAAAACATTATTTAAAAAGTCAAAAGGGCCAGTGCTGTGGCTCAAGCCTGTAATCCCAGCACTCTGGGAGGCTGAGACAGGCAGATCACCTAAGGTCAGGAGTTCAAAACCAGCCTGGCCAACATGGCAAAACCCTGTCTCTACAAACAATCAAAAAAATTAGCCAGGCGTGGTGGTGTGTGCCTGTGATCCCAGCTACTCAGGAGGCTGAGGCAGGAGGATCACTTGAACCCAGGAGGTGTAGGTTGCAGTGAGCCAAGATTGTGCCATTGCACTCCAGCCTGGGTGACAAGAGCAGAACTCAGTCTCAAGAAATAATTAAAATTTTTAAAAATTAAAAAAATAAAAAGGGAAAAGCAAACTAGGAAAAAATACTAGCAAGTCAGTTATCTGATAAAGGACTTGCATCCAGAATATACAAAGAAGTCTTATGACTCAATAAATGATGACAAATAATTCAGTTTAAAGATGGGCAAAAGATTTGAACACACACATCACCAAAGAAGACAGAGGGCCAACAACGTATTAAAAATGCTCCACGTCATTAGCCCTCAAGGAAATTCAAATTAAAGCAGGAGACAGAGCACAGGCGTCAGCTGGAAGGTGGGGCCTGCAAGTCCCGGAGTCGAGGCCCCACCCTTCCCTCTGTAGCAGCCTCAGTGACAGGCATCTCATTTGGATTTCACTGATTTCATGATTTTTATAACTGGGTCAGAGACTGGGTAAAGTTCACTTAGAAACCATCTTTTGTCATGAAAACACAAACTTCCAAGGGATGCCTAAAATGCCTACAATGTTTTGAGCATTTTGGAAACAGAAGTATCCATTTAAACACAAAAGAAACATCACTTGATCTTTCCACAAAAGCAGAATGCCACGGACTTCCACGGACTTCCACCGTGACAGTATCCTGGTTAATGGAGACCCAGTGGAAAGCCACGTTTCCTTTACACACATTCTCGTGCTGGCCACTGATGCAGGGGAGGCACCCTCTGATTTTCCTATGTCTGTGGGGTCTGCGTTAGGCACCGCCGAGATCTGACGTCAGGGACCCCCGAGGAGAAACGCCCTGTGCTAAGCCCTGCTCTGCAGCCCGTTCCTCTCGTGAGACACACCCTCTCACCACTCCTAACTGTTCTGTCACTGAGAACCTTGAAAACACTGGGAACACCAACACGGAATCGTCAGAAAAACCCTCTGAAACTTTGGGGGAAAGAAACTCCAGAGGGTCAGAAAATGGGAGTGTGTGCATGGGTGTGTGCACGTGTGTGCCCATGGGTGAGCCCACAGGTGTGTTTTGTGTGCATGTGTGCCAACATGTGTGCCCACAGGTATGTGTTCATGTGTGCGTGTGTGCCCATGGGTTTGTGTATCTCCAGGAATGTGTGTGTGGGTGTGTGCATGTGTGTGCCCTGGGTGTGTGTGCCCACAGGCATGTGTGTTCGTGTGTGCCCATGGATGTGTGTGCCCCAGACATGTGTTTGTAGCTGTGTGCATGTGCATGTCTGTAGGTGTGACCCTAGGCACGTGTGTGGGTGTGTGCATGTGTGTGCCCATAGGCATGTGTTTGTGTGTGATCTCAGACGTTTGTGGCTGTGTGCCTGTGTGCCCATGGGTGTGTGTGCCCACAGGCACGTGTGTTTGTGTGTGTGTGTGTGTGTGTGTGCGCGCCCATGGGTGTGTGTGTCCCCAGGCATGTGTGGGGGTGTGTATGTGCATACCCATGGGTGTGTGTGCCCCCAGACATGTTTGTGGTTATGTGCATGTGTCTGCCTGTGGGTGTGTGCTCACAGGCATGTTTGTGGGTGTGTGCACATGTGTGCCATGGGTGTGTGCCCACAGGAATGTTCACATGTTCCTGTGTGCACATATGTGCCCGTGGGTGTGTGTTCATAGGCACGTGTTTGTGGGTGTGTGCACGTATGTGCCCGTGGATGTGTGCCCATGGGTGTGTGCTCACAGGCGTGTTTGTGGATGTGTGCATATACCTACAAGCATGCATGCATGTTCATGTGCATGTGTGTGCCCCAGGGCACTTGGATGCATACGTACACAAAGGCACGAAGGATGCGCTCCACACAGAGCACTGCTTTTGTAACAAGGAGCAGGGCTTGTGTCCCCGCCCCCACCCTGTGTAAAGTCACAGCTGCGGGATCTTGGCCGGGCGCACACTCCCCAGGCAGTGCCCGGTGGCCTCTGAAGAGTAGCCTGGTGCTCTGCAGACAGCATCCCCACCAGCAGGAAAACCCGCCAACAACCTTGAAGCCCAGAGACACCAGACGCACATTTGAGTATTCACAAGGCCTCAGGTGACGAGCTACTTCACAGGACATGTGTCCACAATAGTAATCCACAAAACATTTGGAGTTTTTACAATGACCAAACAGCCTCTTCTCTACATTCCAGAACAACTTTAGAGCCACTGAGGCCAAAGCGATCAGCACCACCAGAAACCTCACGGGACCCTCCCAGGTGCCCAGCCAGTGGCCTCTGCCCGGGTTCCCCACTGAGCCCCCCACTGCCAAGCAGAGTCTCAGTAAGAGAACCACTTGAGCAGAGCCTTTGGGAGAGCAACTGAACACCCCTGAGCTGGCAGCCCCAGGGACGCCATGCTTGGCCCCGCTGCCCAAGCCATGCTGAGCTACCCCTGGAGAGCAAGATGCTGCTGTTCCAGCCTCTGCCCAGGAATTTCTCCAGCAACGGCTTTAGAAGCCTTGTTCCTGAAGCGCAGAAGGCAGGAGCAGGGCACTGGGCCCCTCTGTCAGGCTGCCGCCTGCTGAGAGGAGCTATAGTTCTCGGGAACCATGGGTCCCCCTCCTAAAGAAGAGGAACATCACAATCACATTTTATGGAGTTCGTATGTTTTCCTGTAGCTTCCTCTTTCTGCTATTTTTATCTCTTTTTATTGAATGGATTTCTGGCTTATTTATGAATTTTAAGCAACTCGATTTCCATGGACGGTGTCAGCACCACCAGAAACCTCTCAGGACTGTCCCAGGTGCCCAGTCTGGAAATAGAAATCACATTTCCATTTTCCACATTTGCAGCTGAGATCCCTGGAGCCAGGCCTGGCTCGAGTGCAGGACGGGTTAAGCGTTTGGGCCTGCATCTCTGGCAGTGTTTTATCTGGTGGTTCCAATGTCCTGTTTTAATGTTTTTCTCCTCACTTCATATCACTTTTTAAATTTAAAGTAAGCAAGTTATTACTTTGTTTCCTGCAAGTCACCTTGAGTCTTTCAGGAAACCAGGCAGGACATCCGGCCGGCCTTATCTACGGAGCCCTGAGCCACCGCTGTGACCCAGCTTCATTCTCACGAGCCAAATGGGCACAAGAGGGGAGTGGCTGAACTCTGGACGCGAAGTCCACATGGAGAGGAGCAGAGGGCAGGGCTGCCTGTGCAGTGACATTCAGACCAGGAGGCCACCGGGGAGGCCACTCAGAGGCGGCAGCGTCCCAGGGCAATGAGGCCTGGAGAGACCGCAGTACTACCGGCCTTGTGCTCATTTTAATCAAGGCTCTGCAAGATTTTAAGGAAAGATGGAGCCAGTCTATGTGCTGGAATGGAGGGTCCCTTCAGCTTTTTAGACTGATGATTTATTTAAGGAATAGAAAGGCGATTACAGGGACAGTGGAGGCCCCCACAGGAAGGAAACCTCTCTCCGCAATGACCGTGCACAGAGCCAGCCTGAAGCCCAAGGCCATGGTGCCAATCGCCAGGGAGCCCCGAAGAAACTCCTGGAAGAATATAAAACCCCCAGAAGGTTCAAGGAGGAGAGTGGAAGCATGTCCCCACCTTTTGGGGGCAATTAACCACCTCTGAGAATGAACACACATGCTAAAGACCCTAAAACCACCACCACCCACCCCAGACTGGAAGGGACACCTCTGGCCAGGGCATCAGCACGAAGGGACCCAGCACAATGGCTTCCCTGGGGTGTGGGCTCGGCCTGCCAGCTGGAGGCTGAAGAGCTGCCATCCTAGCACATGCTGCACAGATGCGGGTGTTCCCAACGTGCTGAAGAGGGCAGGGCCTGGCTGAGGCCCTGGGAGGCTGGAGTCCTGGAGGTCGGTGGAGGCGGGAGTCCCCGGGTCACTTCCCCGGGTGTGTGTTCTCTTCATTTTCCTGTCTTGTTCATTCATTTTAGCACAGAGGTCAGAACTGGCCCAGTGAAGCCCCTGCCTGTGCACTCAGGTGGTGTGAGGATAGGAGCGAGGGCTCGGGGCATCGGTCAGCTCCTAGAACTGTGGGTTTGTACCTGCAAATGGGGCAGCAGAATGATATCCCCAAAGGCCCCAGGGATGCCTCGAGCCCCATGGAGACAGCACAACTGGCCAGGGCCAGGCCATTCCGCCGTCCACACGTCCAGCAGGAATAGCAGATTCCTTGGGCGAGAAGCTCACAGCTCATGTCATCTGCACACCTGCCCGACAACCTCTCCCAAGCCTGGATTCCCACCACAGAATTCAGTTCCTCGAGTGCTCAATACCCCATGACCTGTGGCCACCAGACTGTATGGAACACACAGAGACCATCTGTTTTCCAGAAAATCCTGGTGGGCCATGCCAGATCGCGAGCCAAAACACGGTGTCCACTTGAGGGTCCAGACCCGACGCCACCCTCGCCCGGACGCATCTCGTTCCTTCCCTCCTCTCGGGCAACGCCACTGATGCCCAAACCAGCACCCACACCCGTCCTCCCTGCCTGACGATGCCCCTCCCAGGCCCTGCTGCTCAGGGGACTGGTCACAGGCACCATGGACTCTGCTGACCAGTCTCCAAGGACCAGGCCCTGCTGCTGTGGACACAGGTGGTCCTGCCCCTTGCAGGCGAGCCGCTCTCCTCCTGAGCCCAGGGGTGCTCTGGGACATACATCCCAGTGAGAATCAAAATCAGGAGTTGAAGTGGGAGGGGAAGGCCAGAGCCTTTTTCCAGTAACTTCCCTAAGCTCTTTTAAAAACCTGCATCCGGGCCAGATGCAGTGGCTCACACCTGTAATCCCAGCACTGTGGAAGTCCATACCGGGAGGGTCACTGGAGCCCAGGAGTTAGAGATCAGCCTGGGCAACACAGCAAGACCCCATCTCTACAGAAAAGTTAAGAATTGGACGGGTTTGGTGGCGCATGTCTGTAGTCCCAGCTACCTGGGAGGCTGAAGATCTCTTGAGCTGTGGAGTTCCAGGCTGCAGTGAGCTGTGATCGCACCACTGCACTCCAGCCTGAGTGACAGAGTGAGACCCTGTCTCAAAAACCCAAACACCTGCACCTCCTGCATCTTCACAACACAGTCCTGCCTGGTAGAGCGTCCCGGGCTCCCATGCAGTCCCGCCGGGTGGAGCGTCCCCGGCTCCCGTGCAGCTGTTCCTCCCCACCTGATTCAGGCCCTGGTGAGATCCACAAGGCTGAGGGGACGTCGGCCTCCACCAGGAAGACTCTACGGCACGTCTAAATGTAAGAATCTCTGACAGACATCACTGAAGCCTATCGGAGGAGGGGTGCAAGTACCCCATGGGCCTCACCGGGAAAGCATGGCTTTGAAGATGGAGTCTTCTGGGGACGTCCACGTTTCAACGCTGCCTTGCCAGAGGCAAGTCTCCTCATCCCTCAGCCTCAGGACACCCACCTCTCCACAGTGCGGCCCGCAGGCAGAGAGCGCTCGGCCAGGGAAGGGCAGTGTCTCTGCCCCCAAAGCTGTCTCCCCAGGACACATCACTGCCTGAGGGGCTGGCTCTGAGGCTTCCTCCTCTGCCCTGCACCGGGAGACAGGCACATAGCAGGGCCTCCCGCATGCCAGGACTAAACGACTGGGAGCCCCTTTCATGTTTTTAAACAGCCCCCACCAGGCACGGCTCGCTGGACCAGAAACCACAGTGCTCTCTCCCCAGGACTGTTTCAGCTGCCCATGCCCACTCTAGACTCTGGGAACAGCAGCCTATGAAGCAAAGTCCTGGCCCCAGGGAGACATACAAAGAGCACACAGAACCATGAACATCAGACACCCACAAGGCGGGAGCGGGGCACTGTGGCCTTGCACAGGGGCGGAGGGGTTAAGTGAGTGCTTGAACAGGGCCGTGGACGTCACGGAGACCTGCAGGAGGGGTCCAGGCAGAGGCACGGCAGGTGCAAAGACCTCAGGGCAACAGGGCTTGTGTGTGGTGAAGACGTAGGAGTGAGGAGGCCGGCGTGGCCTGGTCAGCACAAGACAGGGGGCTGCTGGGAGCTGAGGTCAGGGGTCAAGGTGCAGCCGAAGCCACGTGGTGCAGAGCAGACATTTCACTACAGCAGCCAGGAACATGCAGGGCCCCCGGCGAGGCAACGGATGGATGGACGCACAGACACAACAGTGGGCACACAGGGAGGAATCATTCGCCTGTCTGCTCAGGTCAGCAGCCGGAGCTGCCCAGGCCCAGGCCCCGCAGACCAGGCGGTGAACGTCATTCAGGTGGGGCTTTCTGTAGGCGCGGCACCGCGGCCCAGCCTGAGAGGCCATGCACAGGAACCCAGGGCGTTCACTTCTGGCAGGGCCAAGGGGAGCCGGCGGGGGGGTCCTGCAGGAGGTGAGGGGCCTGCGGGGCGACTGGACATGAAGGACCAGGACCGGACCCTCCCCGTTCTGCTGTGTTTACAGTGAGGCGAGAAGCGGGTGGGATCCAGCTGGAGTAGCGCGCCCCAAGCTCGGGGCCAGACTGTTCCCCCAAAGCCGTGCCTTTCCAGCAGTGGAGACGGTGTGGTCAGTGGTCAGTGGTCAGTGGTCAGCTCAAGTCCAGCAGCTTGAAAGGGAGGCAGAGGCCCCACCTGCTCTGAGGCTCCCTGTGAAGAGCAGGAGGCTGCGCCCTCAGGGAGACCCCAGCCAGGCTGTGCCACCTCCAAAGCGGGCACACAGAGCCTGGGCACTGCGCACAGACACTGTTTTTCTTCCAAAGACCTCGCACAGAAATTATTCACTTAAAAGTACTTGAAGTTTTTTCACTTTTCCAATGGCACACATACCCAGCGACTGCCACAGAAGCAGCCACACCAAAGCCCAACTCGGCTCTCCCTCCTCCACCCCCTGCCCAGGCCGGGGACGCTGCCTCGATGCGTGGCACTTTGGTTGTTTAGGCCTCTGTGTGTTTTTCTTCTTAGCCCTGCAAACTACGGTTGCCTGGAAAAGTTTCTAAAAACCCTAGGTGCCCAGGCCCACCTGAGAGAACGGCTCTTTAAGGGTGTTGGGTTATGAAATCAGAGCTTGAAATCTATACTGGCCACGGAGTTCAACATGATCCTTAAGCGAACTCCTTGTCATGCAGAAAGGCACTGCCTTCTCTCCAGAGGGTTCTGGTGCTCTGCTCACAGCAGCGGCACTGGGATTCAGTCGTCACCAGAGACACCCGCGCTTGCAGTGGTAACTCCATCTCTGTCTGTGATCAAAGAGACAGTAACAAGACTTTGGAGGTGGAGACACGAATCCAAACACACAACCTGTGGGAAGGTAGAGTGGCCACAGCCGCCATGGAAAACAGCCTGGTGGTTCCTCCACGTTCAACACCAAGTTGCCACAGGACCCAGCTGTTCCACCCCCAGGTGTGCACGCCAAGAGACATCCTGGCACACGTCCACAAGACATGGACACGTGCTCACAGCCTCAGTCATGAAAACCACAATGGAGAAACAAGGCGGGTGGCTTTGGCTGAGGAGGGAGAAGGGAAACGTGGCCTCTGCAATGCAGCACGGTGCTCAGCCCTAGAGAGAAAGGACACCCTGACCATGAGCTCCACAATGTGGTGCCAACCGAAAGCCACACACAGATGCCACGGGCCAGGTGCTTCCACTGACACAACATGCCCAGGAGAGGTGCAGCCAGCGACAGAACATGGAACTGCAGCTTCCACACCAGGAGAGGCTGCAGGCGGCAAACGGGAGGATTACAGGGCACGAGTGCCCATTTAGGGAGATAAAAATGTTCTAAAATTGACTGTGGTGATGATTGCGCAACTCTGCAAATCTACTAAAAACCACTGAACTGCAGATTTTAAAATGGGTGAATTGTATGGTATTTGAATTATACCTCAATGAAGGTATTTTTAAAGAAATAAAATGTTAAATACATAAAAAACTCGGAAAGTGAAATCTGGAATTAACATTCTAGGAAACATCCTCCTGGAGTTTTTCCTCTAAAGATATACAATGGAATAAAATATATAAATGTTATAGACTTAAAATATAAATAATATAAATGTAAGTATATCCATCTTACTATTCATTATACTACAAACGCATTTAAAATAGTAAATATGTTATAGAGAAGATACAAAATGGAAATATGAGTACTTTTTTTTAAATAAAAGTGAGGTTATGTTCCCTGTGACACAGTCCGCTTTTTCCTTTCACATCAGGCCATGGCCACTTTCCAAAGAGCAGATAGGACGCGAGGGTCAGATGACAGGCGTGTGTGTGGACAGTAGCCCCCGGTCCCCTCACCATCCCCTACGCTGCATGGTGAGAGCCGCACGGGTGGGAGCACTGGGAATGCAGATCTGCACGGCCGGCGGACCATCCCCATGGAATCAACTCCTCCTAAGGCCTTCAGAACATAAAACCATGGAACCCTCCAGAAGCCTGGACCGACGTCTACCCCCAGCATACTCTGTCTTGTAAATATGTTTAAAGTTTGCTAAAATGGTATCAAAAAGCTGCTTAAATTTGAAATGTTTGACTCACTGGTGAGGTGGAATGTTCATCTTTTTAAAAGCAGTTTTAAATCTCATTTTCTCCTGAAATGCCCTGGGCCTGTTTTCTATTACAATGCCCATCTTCTCACGCTCAGGATTTAACCAGCTGGGACTTCTGAATGTGTGTTGCAACTTGAAAGACAGATTATTTCACAACATTTAAGGGGTATCTTTTCTGAACTAAATACAAACACCACTTGTTAACTGTCACCAGTGGGTGAGTATGGACACGTGACTGGCCAACTCCAAAATGAGCTCCAGCAGATGGACACGCATCCCAGGACCTGCAGGAGCAGAGGCTGTGAGGTCAGCCACATACACCTCGACCACGTCATCTTGTGGGCAGAATGGCCCACGCCCCATGTCCTCTCAGCCCCACCCAGAACCCACGGTGAGAGCCCAGCAGGAAGTGGCCAAGCATCATCACTGGAGGCCACGTGGAGTCTGAGGACGGCAGCTTTTCCCCCTTGGTGTTGTGGGGAACCCGTGCTTAGTCTGAGGGCGGCGGCCTTCCCCCCATGTTATCACAGGGACCCCGTGCTCAGCCCAAGGACGGCAGCTTTTCCCCCATGGTGTCTCGGGTACTCCATGCTCAGCCCGAGGACAGAGTTGGAGACAGAGGGTCAGTTCCCTCCAAGCAGCACCAACACTCCCAGGTGCACAGTCCAGGCCCACGGACAGTCCCCCACTGTCCGTGGGTCTCGGGGGAGCCCACCCATCTTCTTTCATCAGCAGGAAGGTTTGCGCTTTCTCCTCCCTGGGCAGCAGAGTTTAATGCATTTTCCAAAAGAAAAATGAAACTGGCTGAACACTGGGGCATCCCCCATCCCCCATCCTGCTCGGTGGCCTGTGCCGGACAATCTCTTCTTTCTGACGGACTCAAAGGGGCCACAGTCACCAGGCGCCCCTCTTGCCATTGGCAGCTTAACCTGGGGGTATCTCTCGGACAGGCTGGCTTTGTCCCGGGCTGAGGTCAGCGGCAGCCAGATGCGGGATGAATGCCTGGCCCAGGCGGCCCCCACTCGCCGCCAGAGGGCTCCGGAACCCTCCTTCCACAACAAGAAAAAATGTGGCCTAGGAGAACCGGACTCGCCTGAAATCCTGCCATGCGGCCTGAGGAAATTAAGGCTCGCGGTAGCCTCTCCCTCTGCGGCAGAGACCCTGGCAGAGCCTCCTTCCCCTCAGGCATTTCTGGATCACTGAATCAAGTGAACTTTCATGGGGAAAAAAGAAAAATCATCCTGCAGAAAACAGAGTTGACCTTTTAGTAGCAGCTCTGACAAGGGGAAACCAACTGAACTGAATTCCTCCTCCTCCTCGAGCCAGGAGAGAGGGCTCAGCCAGGACCCGCAGAGAAACCTTCGCCTTCTCCCAAGTCACTTCCCCGCATCTGTGTGAGGCTGGCGCTGCCCCAGCTCGCCTGTGGCTGCTTCCACCTCATCATCGTGAGAAAAGAAACCTGGTTTCCAAGCTCTGTGCCCTGCTGCAAGCTCAGGGTCCATTTCCCAAACCCTGGGGGCAGCCAGGAGCTGCCAGGGCTGCCCCAGCCTCGAGGCAGAGGGTAGAGACTGCTGCATGAGGAGGAACAAAACCCCACACTAGGTCTGCAAAGCAGCCCTGGGTCTCCCACGCCAGCCTCTGGGCTCAGCTCTGCAGCTCCTGAGTCACTGCCTGACTCATCCTCAGAGGCGCCCCACAGAGAAGGGGCAACTCCGCCAGGGAATATGTTCCATCTCCACAAAGGGCAGGAGGAAAAACACACCCATTGGAAGCACTCAGCCAGTGTGGGGCCACACAGCCAATCCGCCGCCCAGCACTGCGGGACCACACAGCCCTGGCTCCCAAAGGTCAGAGGCTGGAGGGTAGGGTCCAGTCAGCTCACAGCCCACCTGCCACCCAGCACTGCAGGATCGCACAGCCCTGGCTCCAAAAGGTCAGAGGCTGGAGGGTGGGGTCCATGGTCAGCTCACAGCCCACCCACCGCCCAGCACTGCGGGATCGCACAGCCCTGGCTCCCAAAGGTCAGAGGCTGGAGGGCGGGGTCCATGGTCAGCTCACAGCCCACCCACCGCCCAGCACTGCGGGATCACACAGCCCTGGCTCCCAGAGGTCAGAGGCTGGAGGGTGGAGTCCGTGGTCAGGTCACAGCCTACCCACTGCCCAGCACTACAGATCTCAGTGGAAGCCCCATACACACTGGGTTGCAAGGCCTCCTGTGGTTCAAGATGGGTGGGGTTGTTTATTTTGAAATGCTGAAGATGGGTGAGGTTATTTTGAAATGTTGGCAAATAGAGCTCTGAGTCTTCAAACGGAACCCAAAGACTCAGTGAGGAAAGCAGGGGGCTAGGGTGAGACTCACAGCTGCAGTGGCCGTGGTGAGCCACCTCACCTCCTGAGCCTCAGTCTCCCCATCTGTTCAGGCTCCCAGGAGCAGGGCCTAGGCTCACGGGCTCTGTAGCCAGCAAGCACTGTACAAGCCACACGCCACTGCACGCGGCACCGGAACGCTGGGGCCTTGGCTCCGCCCCTCCTGCACATAAGGCTCTTTCCTCTCTCCCACCCCATAACCCCCAAAAAAGAACAATCCTTAGAAACAAATGAAAATCGGCTGGGTCTGAAGCAGTGACTCTCAGGAAAAAGCACAGACAGATACTGGGTCCCCTGCAGCAACTGAGACATCTCAAACCCCTAATCCTCAGTGAAGCCTGGCAGGAAAAGGGGCTCACCAGGGAGGAACCAGGGCAGGAGAAAGGGGCAGCAGCTGAGGAGTGGGAGGCCGCCAGGTGGGAGGAAGAGAGAGGAGGAAGGAGGGGGTCCTGGCCTTTGCTTCTCGTGGGACCCTTAGTGCGGCCCCTGAGTCTCCTGGCAGTGGTCCAGCCACACCTCAGGGCCAGGAGGCTCCTGCAGGCACAGGCGGCAGATGAGCCCCTGCCTGGCCTGGGCTGAGTGCAGTAGGGGCTCAGCACTCACAGAGTAACGGCAAGCTCATGCTCTCCGCCGGCTGAGTTCCTGTGAAGCTGAGAGAACTCCCTGCATTCTGACACAGAATGTGCTCCTGTGAGTCAGCATGACACGGAAGGACACAGACACATGGGCGGAGGTGGAGATATGGGGCCAGGCTTGGGGGTCACACAGACAGGACCAAGGGCTCTGACCTGCTGGCACATTTGGGGCCAGCATTCCGGGACTGAGAAAACAGATCCCCTGCCTGGGATGCCCTAGGCTGAGGACAGTTTCCCTACTCCAGCAGTTCTGGAATATTCTGGACTTCACAGTGTCTCCAGGGGTGTCAAGCAGGTTTTTTCATTTTTTTGTTTTTTGAGATGGAGTCCCGCTCTGTTGCCAGGCTGGAGTGCAATGGTGCAATCTTGGCTCACTGCAACCTCCACTTCCTGGGTTCAAGCGATTCTCCTGCCTCAGCCTCCCGAATAGCTGGAACTATACACACACCACCACGCCCAGCTAATTTTTGTATTTTTAGTTGAGGCAGGATTTCACCATGTTGGCCAGGCTGGTCTTGATCTCTTGAATTCATGATCTACCAGAGTCGGCCTCCCCAAGTGCTGGGATTACAGGTGTGAACCTCCACACCCGACCCAAGCAGGGTTTTTTTAAGCTCTAACTTGAGACAGAGTGAAAATAAATTGTTCCCGGGGAAATGTGACTCCTCTAAATCTCTTAATGTCAAGGTCGGCGTTTCCTAATCAACAACTTGGTTTTTATTAAAAGCATCTGAGAGAATGAACAGCTGTCTCCCAAACCACCAACTTCCTCCTGCCCTTTCAGTTTCTAACCCCAAAGAACTTCTCCCCTCTTAAACTTTGGAGCTGTGGAGATATTTCTTGGTTTAGTCATTTCTACTATACAAATGTACTATTTTGGAGGTGATTTACATCTTGAAGGATGAATAGAAAGAAACCTTCCTGTCTTTGACAAACACCCGCTGCATGCACAGGGGCTCAGACAGGCTTCCACCGGAAAGAGCCCTGAAGGACTGCCGAGGGAGGGGCCCTGGTGATGTCCGAGTCCACCCAGGAGACCCAGTTCTCCTCGCTCGGCTCTACAAGACCCGTCTGTTCCTTGACTTGTAACTTCTAATTGTAAAAACTGCAAATGAACAAAAACCTTCCCATAATTCCACTTCCCAGAAATAACCATCACATTGACATTTCTGTCTACATATTCCAGCCACTCAGGATTTCTTGAACAAAAGAACCTTTCCCACAGACGCAGCTTTGTAACCTAATGCATAAGCAGCTCTTCAGAGCAGGTGCTCAGGCCGTGGCACCTCCCGGTGGAGGCGGCAGTGGCACAGAAACAGGCCACACCCAGTTTCTTCCTGTTGTGGCCACGGCCCCTTCTCCTCCAGATGGGCATGCAAATGAACCCTGCAAAGAATGTGAGGGTGACTCCACAGAAACAGGGGACCAGGGCTCCACGTGGGCCAAGGGGTTCTGCCCAGCCTCAACCACAGCAGCAGGGGCTGGAGTTAAGGCCCAGAACCCTGAGGCAGCGCCTCCCTGAGCCAGGACTGTCTGTGTGGACAGGGGCTTTGGGGAGAGGTCGGCCACATGGGCGCAGTGCTGCAGGCTGAGACAGACAACATTCCACCTCCTAGGGAAATGAGGACGCGATGCTTACAGAATATTCTTGCAAACAACTGAACTAACCCAGCAGGGAGTGATTTTAGGTTCTGTGCATGTGATGCCAACTGCGCCTTCCTGCTGTTGTGTGA
>PVKP010037437.1:0-21655 GCA_004027715.1 Plecturocebus donacophilus | reverse complement strand
TATGTTTTTGGAATGGCTGATACTGGTTGTTCCCGTCCATGTGTAGTGCTTCTTTCAGAAGCTCTTGTAAAGCAGGCCTGGTGGTGATGAAATCTCTGAGTACTTGCTTGTTTGCAAAAAAAATTTATTTTTCCTTCACTTATGAAGCTTAGTTTGGCTGGATACGAAATTCTGGGTTGAAAGTTCTTTTCTTTAAGGATGTTGAATGTTGGCCCCCACTCTCTTCTGGCTTGTAGGGTTTCTGCTGAGAGATCTGCTGTGAGTCTGATGGGCTTCCCTTTGTGAGTAACCCGACCCTTCTCTCTGGCTGCCCTTAATATTTTCTCCTTCTTTTTAACCATGGTGAATCTGATGATTATGTGCCTTGGGATTGCTCTTCTTGAGGAATATATTTGTGGTGTTCTCTGTGTTTCCTGGACTGGAATATTGGCCTGCCTTGCTAGGTTGGGGAAGTTTTCCTGAATAATCTCCTGAAGAGTATTTTCCAGCTTGGATTCATTCTCTTCGTCACATTCAGGTACACCTATCAAACGTAGATTAGGTCTTTTCACATAGTCCTATATTTCTCAGAGACTTTATTCATTCCTTTTGACCCTTTTTTCTGTCATCTTGCCTTCTCGTTTTACTTCATTGAGTTGATCTTCGACTTCTGTTATCCTTTCTTCTGCTTGGTCAATTCGGCTGTTGAAACTTGTGCATGCTTCGCGAAGTTCTCGTGTTGTGTTTTTCTGCTCTATCAATTCACTTATATTCTTCTCTAAGTTGTCCATTCTCATTAGCATTTTGTCAAATCTTTTTTCAAGGTTCTTAGTTTCTTTGCATTGGGTTGGAACGTGTTCTTTTAGCTCACAGAAGTTTCTTATTATCCACCTTCTGAAGCCTGATTCTGTGAGTTCATCACACTCATCCTCCGTCCAGCCTTGTTCTCTTGCTGATGGTGAGCTGCGATCCCCTGTAGGAGGAGAGGCATTCTGAATTCGGGTGTTCTCAGCCTTTTTGCACTGGTTTCTTCCCATCCTTGTGGATTTATCCACCTGTCGTCTTTGTAATTGCCGACTTTCAGATTGGGTCTCTGAGTGGACGTCTGGCTTGTTGGTGATGAAGTTTTTTCTGTTTCTTAGTTTTCCTTCGGCAGGTGCCCCTTCCCCACAGAGCTGGGCCTCCCGGGTTCAGCTGTGCTTACTGTGAAACTCTCAGTCCTCAGTGCTTCCAATTGCTGTTTTTTTTTGTGGGGATGTACCAGCTGAGCCCCACTAAAAGGGTACCCAGTCCTGTATACTCTGCACCGAGAAGCGCCGCACTGGGGCACTGGCAAAACAGCCACCTCGGCCAAAAGAATCATGCTGTCAACTGGTTGGACTCCTCTGCCAGGAATCTCCCAGTCTGTAGACAACAAAAATTCATCTGAAAGTACAGCGTCCACTCACTCTCTGCACTTTCACTGGGACATACAATCCTGAGTTGCTGCTAATCGGCTATCTTGGATCTCTCTCCTGTTTCCTGACTTTTTAATGATTGCCATTCTAACTGGTGTACATGGTATCTCATTGTGGTTTTGATTTGCATTTCTCTAATGACCAGCGATGATCAGCTTTTTTTCATGTTTGCTGGCCACATAAAAGCCTTCCTTTGAAAAATGTCTGTTCACATCATTTGCCCACTTTTTGATGGGATTGTTTGCTTTTTTCTTGTAAATTTGTTTAAGTTCCTTGTAGATTCTGGATATTAGCCCTTTGTCAGATGGAGAGATTGCAAATATTTTCCCCATTCTGTAGGTTGCCTGTTTGCACTGATAATAGTTTCTTTTGCTGTGCAGGAGCTCTTTAGTTTAATTAGATCCATTTGTCTATTTTGGCTTTTGTTGCCATAGCTTTTGGTGTCTTAACCATGAAGTCTTTGCCCATGCCTATGTCCTGAGTGGTATTGCCTAGGTGTTCTCCTAGGGTTCTTATGATTTTAGGTTTTACACTTAAGCCTATAATCCAGCTCGAGTTAGTTTTAGTATAGGTGTGAGGAAGGGGTCTGCTTCAGTTTTCCACATACGGCTAGCCAGCTTTACCATTACCATTTATTAAATAGGGAATCCTTTCCTCATTTTTGTTTTTGTCAGATTTGTCAAAGACTGGCAAGAGAAAGAAATAAAGCGTATTCAAATAGGAAGAGAGGAAGTCAAATTGTCTCTGTTTGCAGATGACATGATTATATATTTTAAAAACCCCATCGTCTCAGCCCAAAAACTCCTTAAACTGATAAACAACTTCAGTAAAGTCTCAGGATACAAAATCATTGTGCAAAAATCACAAGCATTTCTATACACCAATAACAGACCAACAGAGAGCCAAATCATGAGTGAACTCCTATTCACAATTGCTACAAACAAAGTAAAATACCCAGGAATACAACTTACAAGAGATGTGAAGGACCTCTTCAAGGAGAACTACTGCTCAAGGAAATAAGAGAGGATGCAAACAAATGGAAAAACTTTCCATGCTCATGGCTTGGAAGAATCAATATTGTGAAAATGGCCTTACTGCCCAAAGTAATTTACAGATTCAACGCTATTTCCATCAAGCTACCATTTAATTTCTTCTCACAACTAGCAAAAACTACTTTAAATTTTATAGGGAACCAAAAAAGAGCCCATATAGCCAAGACAATCCTGAGCAAATGAACAAAACTGAAGGCATCACACTACCTGACTTGTAGTATACTACAAGGCTACAGTAACCAAAACAGCATGGTACTGGTACCATAGCAGATATATAGACCAATGGAACAGAACAGAGGCCTCAGAATTAACACCACACATCTACGTTTTTGTATTTTTAGTAGAGACAGCGTTTCAGCATATTGACCAGGCTGGTCTCAAACTCCTGGCCTTAAAGCAATCCACCCACCTCAGCCTCCCAAAGTGCTGGGATTACAAGTGTGAGCTATCACACCCAGCCTAAACTATACAATTTGAATGTTATATAGAAATTAACTAGAAGAAGTAAAGATGAAGATGGTACAGGATTAAAAAAAATGTTCTATGCAGAGATTTGAAACTAAGAATTTTCTCTTGTACTCTAATTGGCAAAGATTAATGCTAAATAAAAAATTTAAATCAAAATCAATTTGTAGTAGGCATCATATTGAATTTAATTAATTGAAAGCTTGAAAATCCTGGATATGGAAGTTAAAAAGAGAAAGACTAAAGTAAAAAGGCTACTCCACCATATAGAATCTAGCAACTGAGTATAGATGTTAATACTTGTATCAGAAAACAAATGATTCAATAGAAGATAATAATGTCATAAAAGAAGTACAGATGAAGTATCCAGGAAAGATAATTTTCCATGAGAGATTAGCAGTTACTTTTCAGAAATATGTGGCTTGAGGCTGTTTGAACATGGAGGGATAAGAATGTGGTGATATTTCAGCAGAAGAACAACATAACCATAGACCCAAGAACAAAATGATGTGGAGCCTCCATGAGAGAACATGTAGAATCTTTCAACTGCAATAGGTATATGAGAAAGGAAATGGTGGAAAATGATTCCTTAAGTGTAGCATGTCAGAATGGCTAAAATAAAAAATAATGACCACATTAAATCCTGGCAAGTATTTGGAGAAACCAAATCTCTCATCCATTGTTGATGGGAATGTAAGATATTGCAGCCACTCTGTAAAATAGGTAGGCACTTGGTTAAAAAACTAAACATACAGTTATCATACCACTTAGTGATTGTACTCCTAGGTATTTATCCCAGAAAAATGAAAAAACTTATATTCACACAAAAACCTGTACACAATTGTTCATAGTACCTTTATTTAATATAGCTAAAAGTTGGAAACAATCAAAATGTCCCACTGCGTAGCGGAATCTTATTCAGCAACACAAAGGAATGAATTGTGTATACATGAGACAACTTGGATGGATCTCAAGGGCATTATGCTAAATTTTATCAGCTCATCTCCAAAGGTCACATGATTTATTCAATTTATATTACATTCTCAAAGTAACAAAATTATAAACATGAAAAACAAATTAGTGGTTGTCAGGGGTTGAGGATGGTGGTGGAGAGAGGGGTGGAGATGACCATACAGGGATAGAATGAGAAAGATCTTTGTGGTGATGGAAAATAACTTGTGTGTTAGTCTGTTCTTGAATGGCTACAAAGAAATACCTGAAGCTGGGTAATTTCTAAAGAGAAGAGGTTTTATTTTGGCTTATGGTTCTGCAGGCTGTACAGAAAGCATAATGATGGCATCTGCTTCTGGTGAGGGCCTCAGGAAGCTTCCAGTCATGGTAAAAGGCAAAGGAGGAGCAGGTGTATAACATGGCAAGAGAATGAGAAAGAGAAACGGAACAAGAAGGCCAGGGAGAGGTGTCACACTCTTAAACAACCAGATCTCACATGAACTGAATGAGAATTCATTACCACAGGACAGTACCAAGCCATTCAGGAGGGATCCTCCTCCATGACGCAAATACCTCCTGTCAGACCCCACCTCCAACTTTAGGTATTATCTTTCAACATAAGGTTTGGAGGGGACAAACATCCGAACTCTATCAACTTGACTGAAGGAGTAATTCTATGTATTTATGCAATAAAATGATGTTGAATACACACAAACCTTCTACCAAAGTCAAATTCTTAGTTTTAATACTGGACTATAATTAATTAAGATATCACTCTTGGCTCTGTGACTTGCTTGCTTGGCTCTAAAGTGACTCCATTGCTCTGTCTTCACTCTGAGAGGACTTATGTGGCTCTGCCACAGCCTCTGTTGCCCTGAGACCTGCAAGTACTGGGACATCTGTAGGCAGGATTCTAGAACATCCCCAAAGTCAGAAAATCGTGCTTCATCCTCCAGAGGTGAGAAGAATGGGAGGATGAGGCTGAAGACACAGAGGCCCCTTACTGAGCTCAGCCATAGTGAATGAACATGAAATTGCTGGTTTTGTCAGCCACCAATCCATTTACTTCCACTGCCTGGCCACCTCGGTCATTCCATCTGTGTCTGGAGAACTGCAAGGAGTTCCAGGAAGAGCATCACATGATGCTGCCACACCAGCAATAGAACCTGGTCATGGAGACTATGATGCCCTTCAACCACGACCACCAAACCTGCCTGGCGGAGAACAAGTTTGGTGGCATTTGGCAGGTGTGCTAGGCTGGGCTGCCAGCCAGCTAGACAGCAGTGTTGGACAACAAGATGGAGTTCCACTCAAAGCTGTAGAGTGACTTAGCATGTGGAGCTGAACAGCACCAAGGTGGGCCCTGATGGGATGCCCTACCTTATCATGTTCATGGTGGGCACCAGCTGCTGGCAGGAGCAGGGAGTGGGTGGACTGGGGGCTCCACTTCACTGAATTTTACCAGCATACATAATTTTTGGAGTAGCCTATGAAAGAAAAAAATATGGCACCTGCCAGGAGACAAAATCATCTGCAGTGAATGAGCAGTTCTCATAAATATAAACTTACTGCTGATTCATATGAATCAAAGTCCAAAATTAGATGCAGTTTGTGCTGATGTACAAATATATGTGTCAATGGATAAAAACAGGACTCATTATTCTTTACTATTGTCATTCACAATCCATTCAGAAACCTTTACTTTTCCTTGTGAAACTTCATGCTCTCTGAATTCCCATATTAAGCAAAGAACTCCTTAGTGAGTTTGTAATTCATCTTGTATATTTAGCAAATATGATTCTATCTTGAGATCCATTATAGAATTATGAGACAAATTTTATTTGAATTATAGTAGATGTGACATTGAAAAAAATAGAATGGGATACACTGGAAGATATAAAATTAGTTATATTTTATTCATGAGTTTTCTGTTAACCCCTATTTATTACTAATAAAAATAATACTAATATATATATTTATTCTATTGAGTTTAAACTGATACACTTGACAATGAAATAATATAAACTAAACATTCATGCCTATTTACTCAGTTTTTCTTTAACTATTTCAAATAAAATTGTTTTCTTAATGTCATTTTCAGATTTGCTTGTTGTTAATGTATAAAGGTACAACTGAGTTCTGTATATCAGTCTTATATCTTGTGATGCTGTTATACTCATTTCTGGGTTCTAGAGGGTTTTAGTGAATTTCCTATAAACTTTTATACGTCATGTGCAATAAAAACAATACTAACCTCTTCTTTCCAATGTGGAGGATTTTGTTTACCTTTCTTATATAATTTCGAAAAATTTCTAGTTCTGTGATAAATAATAGTAGAGGAGAAATTATTGTCTTGTTCTCAAATGTCAAGATAGTATGTCCAGTATTACACCATTATAGTGTTAGCTATAGGTTTTTCATAAACTCCCTTTAACAGATGTAAGACGTTTCCTTGTATTCCTAATTTCCAGAGAAATTAATCATGAATGGGTGTTGGATTGGTCAAACACTCTTTGTGTCTATTGAAGAGATCTTTTTGTTATTGTTGTTGTTCTTTATCCTATTATTTTTGTGTATTGCATTGATTGGTTTTTGAAGGTTAAGTCAACATTGCATTCATGAAATAATCCTTTTTGGTCATGGTGTACAGTCATTTTTATATGTTGCTAGACTCATTTCACCAGTATTTTTAAGGATTTCTCTGTATTTATCAGGGATATTTATCTATACTTGTTTACTTGTGATGCTTTTGTCTGGCTTTAGTATTAGTGTAATACCACCCTCACAGAATTAATTGGTAAGTGTTCCCAATAGTGTTCCTTTATTTTCTGGAAGGGTTTGTGAAGAGTTGGCATTAATCCTTCACTAAATGTTTAATAGAATTTGCCAGTTAAGCCACGTGGCTCTGGGCTTCTCATTTTGGAAGATTTTTAATTAATTGACTCTCTATAAATCTTAGTTTTACTTTGGTCATTTGTGCCTATCAAGGTATTTATTTTTAATTTGTAGTAGTCTACATTTTTAGCATTTTAGGCCATTGGCATGAAAGATTCAGGAATTCAGTGTAGGTGAATGAGGCTTTGATGTTATCAATTAATGACACAATGTTTCTTCTGTGTAGTATGAATAATATCACTGTAACTGCTATAGTTAACACCCATACATTTCGTGAATGAAATGTATTATAAATAAGGAATCTAAAGAAAAAAACTTAACTGGTGGAGGAAACTGGGTAAAGAGTACACAGAACATTTCTACACCATCTTTCAAATTAAATCCTATATACACTTACTATGTGACCTAGCAACCTAACTCCTAGTTACTTATTCAAGAGAAATTAAAACATATGTCCATACAAAACCCATAAGAGAATATTTATAATGACCTGGAGCATAATCACTAAACACTGTAAACAAGACAAATATACATCAACTGATGAATAGGTCAACCAACTGGCACACCTATGCCATGAATTTCTACTCAAGAATTTTTAAAAAGGAAATACTATACCTGTTGCAACATAGATGAACTTCAAAAGAATTATTCTAAGTGAAAGAAGCCTGACACAAAATGTTACATACTTTAGGATTCTGTTTATAGGACATTTTTAAATGGACTAAATTTTAAGGGCATAAATCAGAACAATCACAGTGGCTGGAGATCAGGGGAGGGGACTGACTACAAAGGTACACATGGGAGCTTTTGGGGTGATTAAACTGCTCTATATGTTTATTGTGCTGGTGGTTGCATAAGTGATTATGCTTACCAAAGCTCATGTAACTGCACACCAAAATTGTGAATTTTGCTTTTATAAAATGTATCTCAGTAAACCTAACTTTAGAAAAATATTCATATTCACTTCATACTATTTCAAAGCATTATATAGGTGTGTATTAAGGGAGACAGAAACGGATTTTCAAAAAAATCGTAACATTTGTTATCTCTGATGGGTAGAATTACTTATGACTTTTTATGTTTCTCTTCATACTTTTCTTGTCTGATAAATTTTTTGCACAAATTGGGTACTATTTTTAAGAATAAAAATGTTACTTTTAACTAAGTGAATATATATATATATTTTAGGCTGGATAGAATATTGAAATTCATATAGCACACCTCCTTCCCTTAGTTTACAGATGAGAATAGAACTAAGAAAAATAGAGTGCATTTCCTCATTATTTGAAGCCTAAAAATAAGCAGCCTACACCCTTAATGCCACCTTTCCCTGATATGATTCAACCACAAACGTCATAATTTATTTTGACGGGGAGTAAGGGTGATAGTTATCCTTTGAAAACTCCCACACCATAATTCCAAAGTAAAGTACACTTGACTTGTGAGCGACCTGGGTTTGAACTGCGCAAGTCCATATATACACAAAGTTTTTCATTGAAAGGCATGTCTGAAAACACAGTATTTGAAGGATGCAAAACTGTCCCATACCAAGGACTGACTTAACACATCAAATTCAGTAGGGTAGCTATAGGACTTGAGAGTCTGCAGATTTTAGTATGTCCTGGAAATCAATCCTGGCCTATTCTGAGGAATGACTGTATTTCAGGATTTTCCTGGACCATCTTCTCCAAACTCACCCAGACAGTGCATCAACAGAGATCACTTCTCCAGTGTGCACCATACATAGGCCAATGACATTTTGGAAATGTGTGGAGTGCTAAAAACTTTGACCTCAGGCAAATCACCTTGAATATCATCCACTCGATAGGACTGTTGAGCAGATTCAGATGATTACATTATAGAACTGAAGCGACTCTTATTATTGGTAACAGTAAAGCTGTACATAACCAAGCCTTCTTGAGAAGGAAGCATAATTCAGAAGCTGAATGTTTGGCTTTGGAGCAATGCTACCAGGGTCAAATGGTGCCTTCCTTGCTGGGTAAGGATGGGCAATTTGCCTGAATCCTCTATCTCAATTTCTTCACCTTTAAACTGAGAGGCGTAATCATGATTGCCATGAGGATTAAGTTTATTCATTCATGTTATAATGCCTTTAGATGGTACGTGGCACATGGGGAATGCTCAATGTTAGCTATTATTACAAGTCTCTTAATTGTTAGCCTATTGGTTACATTCATCTAGAGAGCATAGTGGGGCAATTCACCTCTAGGTTTCTTGAAGTGCTGAATATTTTGTGGGAAGTGCCAAAAAAAAGTGCCTAATTTTAAGGGTACAAATTAGTAGCCCCCAGGGTAGAGAAATCATTTACTTGTTAGTGCCCCTTCTTTTGGACAGTTTATTTTACTACAAATGGTGACATCCTTGGAAGGAATTGGTTCACCGTCAATGAACAATAGCCACACATGGCTGGAGGGATTGACAGGTCACTTGAGTCATGAAAAAATGACACCTTTTCAAATAGTTCAGAAAATCAAACAGCTCATTTTAAGTTCTTAAATGTTCAAACATTTAAAGAGAAGAAATGTCTTATTGAAAAAAATATGTCCTTTCATGCTGTTATCAATCCCTCTTATTTCTCTAACTTTCTAGCAAGGTCATGATTATGTTCAAAATAATATTTGTTACAGAGTTAGGAAGTCTGTGTTTTAATTTCAGCCCTCACATTTAGGTAAAACAAGACTGTGAGTACAGATTACATTCCTAAATTACTCATGAGGCGAGGCACACTGGGAAATGAAACAAGGAGACGAGAAAGAGATAGACAAATTAAACCATACTTGTCAAGTATATCAGCCAATGTAATAAAAACATTGCCTCTGTGGGCAGCAGTACCTGGAACATAATAGTACTCAATATATACTGAATTAATTGATGACATCTTAGACCAGAACCTTCCACCATTAAGTTACACAGAAAATAGCTGTGGAAAGAGCGACAAAAGAGTGAGAGTTGAGGCCAAAACTGGGCCCCTCAACTTGTGTGTGATTTTTGATACTTTTATTTATATCTGAGCCCACTTTTCTTATTTATAAAATATAAATAATAGTACCACCTATATATAAGTTTTGCCATGAAAATGTAATTAAACGGTAAATGAGGCCAGGTGCTCATGCCTTTAATCCCAGCACTTTGGGAGGCTGAGGCGGGTGGATCATTTGAGGTCAGGATTCAAGACCAGCTAACCAACATGGAGAAACCCTGTCTCTATTAAAACTACAAAATTATTCGGGTATAGGGGGACATGCCTGTAATCTCAGCTACTCGAGAGGCTGAGGTGGGAGAGTTGCTTGAACTCGGGAGGTGGAGGTTGCGGTGAGCCAAGATCGTGCCATTGCACTCTAGCCTAGCCAACAAGAGGGAAACTCCATGTCAAAAACAAAACAAAGCAAACTATAAATGAACAAACTATAAGGTGCCAAGCAAAAGCTAGCCTCTATTCCTGATATTCCAAAAGCCTGGGTTAGTACAAATTGGCATTGTGAAGATCAAGCCGCCTCAACTCCTGCCTTCATCAGGTATACTCACCTACATGGCTAACTTATTGTATCTCTAAATCTCAAAAAAGATAGAGGATGAGAAGAGGGAAGAATGAGCCAAAATTTTTCTCTTTTGCCCATAGATTAATTGATAATATACAATTTTTAATTAACATGAATCTTTTAAAAATACAATTTGTTGTATTGCCTGGGTGTGGCTGCATTGTAAGATGCCACTGCTCTGAGGGTGCCTGGCAGTGGCACCAGCCAAATCCACTGTGGGTGTGGAGACATCTAGAATACAAGTATCACTCCACCCTGTTGCCATGTTGCCTAATTAGCTGGTATGCATGAAGCTGAACTGGAAAACAAAGCTTGGGAGTCAAAGTAATCTCTCAACTTAGAGTTGTGATGCAATGGGAAAATGGCAGCCTACTTACGGAGGAAGTAGTGAATATTCTCTGACGTCCGTTTTCTAACAGAGGCATGTATAGAGATCTGGGCTCTACAATTCCCATGGAAGTTTACTCTTGATTCCTTGCCCTTTTAGATTATATTTCTGAGCTAAAAAAAAAACAGTGATTACTCCAGGGAAACTGTTTGGCCTCAGGCCTCTTCTTCAAGGGGAAAAATGACTACCATTTTAGGGCAGAATAGTTGCCTTCGCCAGATCACACTTTCTACCTCCATTTCTCATTATCAGTGAGGATGAATATAGGAATGAGCCTAGTGAGACAAGGAAAAAAGAAAGAAGGAAAACCTGTTAGTTGGGCTCTCACAGGCAAACACACTCAGCCTTCTTGAGAGTATGGTTCTAGAGAGAGTTCGGTACCCAAAGAACCAAGCATAGATTTACGAAGAGTCACAAAGTTACCACAGACTTGGATCTAAAATGGGCCCTAGTAGATGCTTTTCCCAAACCACAGCTTCTTTTTCAATCTTCCATTCATGCCTAATTTGGGGGATTGACTCTTCTTTCGTCACCCTCAATTCCAGGGGACAAACGCACTCATCTCATATGCAGCATTTTATGTCATGGGTTTAACCTTCAGTCTGCATTTTTATTAGCCTTGCTCCATTCCAGTGCCTCTCAACTAGCAGCAGTTTTGCCCTTCAGGGGACATCTGGCAATGTCTAGAGACATTTTTGGTTGTCACAACTGGGGAGGTGCTATGGCATCTGGTGAATGGTGGCCAGGGATGCTGCTAGACACCTTACAATACTCAGGACACCTCCTTATCCCAGAAAAACTAATCATCCCATTTGAAATGTTGATAGAGAGGTGAGGAAAGAAATTCTTTCCTGTGCTTAATCACCAGAATTAGCTTCAAAGCTTTGATAATTATCTTGGTAATTAGTCAATTCTGTAACAAGGGATTCTGATGTGTTACTCAGAGGGGATATAGGCACCCATAGAAAAGGCCAAGTAACACTTTTTTTTCTTTTTGAGATGGAGTCTCACTCTGCAGCCCAGGCTGGAGTGCAGTGGCACCATCTTGGCTCACTGCAACCTCCGGCTCCTGGTTGAAGCAATTCTCCCACCTCAGCCTCCGAGTAGCTGGGACTATAGGCGCCCGCCACCGTGCCTGGCTAATTTTTGTATTTTCAGTAGGCATGGGGTTTTATTATGTTGGCCAGGCTGGTCTCAAAGTCCTTACCTCATGATATGCCAGCCTTGGCCTTCAATGTGCCGGGATTACAGGCATGAGCCAATGTGTCCAGCCAACACTTATTTTTGAATAATCTATCAAATTGGTAAGTTTCTCATCTCTGATTTAAAAAATCAAATCCTTACTCTAGTGAGTGCAGAATGCCCCCCCAAAAATATTGAATCTATTAATTACCCGTTTCAGCCAGAGATAGGACCATTTCAAAAGAAGATATAGAGCACTCGATTTTTCACCTTGGTCTTTCTACCTGTCTCCTCATAAGTTTTCCGATCATTACTATGCCTTCTACAGCTGAACTTCCCTGAGATCTACTTTCGAAACCCTTTCTTTGCTTCTTTGAATGGATCCTTGTCTATGCTAAAACTTTAAGAAGCTACTCAGAGACCCAGAGTTTGTCACATTTTAGAGCTTTATTTGTGTTTCTAACTCTTTACTATTACAATCATGGTCTATCTCAAACTTGTGTTCCAAGGCTTACATTCCTAACTTCCTCTCTGCTTGCTCATTTAGAACGTTTTTAGGTGTCTTCTGGTCTTTTTCTGAGACTTACGATGTTTCTGCCTCTAAAGTATCTAATTTAATGTTTAAACAATAAAGTGTGCTCAAATAACGCCTTAAATATAACTGTAATTTACATAATAAATGCAAGTGTTACGTTTTCAGGCAGAGATGAGAACAGGGTGTTTCATCTAGCCTCCTCCCTTATCACAAGTTCAGGGAACATAATTTTTTAAATCATCAGTGTTTATCCCAGATCTAGCACAATAAGGACATGCAAAGAGGTATGTACATATTTATTGATATATTGATTAACTGGTGAAAATGAAAAAGGAAAAAGGCATGTAAACAGTCTGAAAACCACAGTGGTGACAGTTGAGAACACTTTCTCCCTGCCACGTTTTCTCCTGTATTCAAATGCTCTTCGGTATGTCATACATTAGCTGAATATTTCTCATGTCGTGAAGAATTGTATCTTTCCACACTGAACACATAATTCAGACCTGTTGCCCCTTTCTTTATTTTAAAAATCCACTTCTCATTTTTCATTTTCTCTAACGAAAACCTTTACTCATTCATTGATTCAGTAATTTTTCAGCAGCAATTTTAAAGTCCTGTGGGGATTACTGGACATGAATCAGATACAAGCCTTGCCCTCAAGGAGCTTACAATAAGATGGAGAAGGCATATTTCCAATATAACCTCTTTGAAAAGAAAAGCTATTACTGCCAAAAGGTAAAGTCCCATGGGAATTCAGACTGGGGGAATTTACTATTAGCTGAAAGATACAACGTGTAGGAGAAATAAAATTTGACACAAACCTTAAGAGATGAATGATCTGAACACACAGATATGTGGGTAAGTCTCAGGAGGAGGAGATTTCAGGGAAAAGTGATATTGCAATGTTTAATTAAATAGTAACAAAGGTGAATAAAAATAATGATGGATATGCTTAGAAAAAAAATTGAGTCCAAAATGCAAAGGAAACAATACATGGATCATAGGGGCTGATCCTGCCCTATTTCTCATGGCTTTTTCTGCCTGATATTTTCTGTTAGCAAATCTCTTCTTTATAGGAAGTTAATATACTGGGCTAACGTTATATTGAAACAAACATCCTGGCTAACTATTCTGCTATGAATATTTACTTAGTGTGGACAAATTCTTGCATGCCAAACTGAGGAGTAAACTCTTCATAACTTCCCTCCAGAGTTAGAAAATACAATCAGTGGAAACAGTTGTCAATTGTGCACCATCAGTATGGATATATCTTTATTAAAAGTTTGGTCAAAGATAACACAAATTACATCATAAAATGCAACTGCAGTAAACAATTTTATTGGAAATTAGTCCAGCTGTACAAATAATAATTTGAAAAAAGTAAAATGAAAAATTATCATAGTTGCTTATAAAGAATTCTGCAAGCTTGTGCTTCTTAAACCTATCTATAAATCTATGTATCTATCTATATCCATCTATACTTTTTTTTTACCTATCTACTCAAACATTCACTGGTGATAACAGTTGCTGTGAGAAATGTAACTTTTTCTGGTTCTGCTCTGAAAAAGTCTTTGACTTTGGCTAGTTTTGTTTTTGTTTTTATTTTATTTTTAACAAGGCTGATTACCATGCTCATAACACCTGGTATAGGAGAAACATTGAAATTGAAAATCCAGAGAATATGTTCTATAAGTTTGGCTGCAAGCATCTGGTCTTAGACAAATTACATTTCCTCCCTTGACAGAGATGCTTTATTTATTCACTATAGAAAATCAACCAAAAGAATTTTAATTTCAAGTAATGACAATAATAGTAATTTTATCTCCTATGATGCCTGACATGACATTTCTATGAGAAATTACCTTGCCTCATCTGATTTCTTTGATGAAAAGAAGCTCTGGGCTGTTTTTTGAGCATGAGGATGAATAGCCACTAATTGCACGTGGGTAGATACCTAGTCCAAGGGCAGTCTGTCCACAGGCTGAAGATGCTGTGCACAAAGACTTTTGATGAATAGGGCAATGGATATTATTTTAACTAAACAACACCCTCCACCCTGCTAGAATTTGAGAAATATAATATGGCGAAAATCAACAAACTGGCAATAAGAAAAAAAAAATAAGACTTAAAAATATAGCCAATGACGCAATGGCTCACACCTGTAATCCCAACACTTTGGGAGGCCGAAGTGGGTGGATCACTTGAGGTCAGTCATTTAAGACCAGGCTGGCCAACATGGTAAAACTCCATCTATACTAAAAATACAAAACTTAGCCCAGCATGGTGGTGGGTGCCTGTAATCCCACTACTAGGTAGCCTGAAGCAGGAGAATTGCTTAAAACTGGGAGGCAGAGGTTACGGTGAGCTGAGATCATGCCGCTGCATTCCAGCCTGAGCAACAGAACAAGACTCAGTCTAAAAAAGAAAAGAAAAGAAAAGAAAAGAAAAGAAAACAAGATAGCCAAGGCCAGGAGAGTAGTAGAGTCAGAAGAGATAGTAAAAGGTATAGAAAAGAAAAATCTATTGCTCCCAGAGAGGAAGGCAGAAATCCTAAATACTGTGATTATATTGACACACTCTCTATGGAATATGGAATTCAAAATTGTGAATTACTAAACACTGAAACGTGTTCAGCAGCCTAAATACACTTGTTTTTTTTACATGATTTTACCTTAATTGTAATGAAATATCAAAACTTTTATAAAAAAAATTCTGATACCTCAGCTTTGTAGGTTTTGATATTTCATTACAAGTAATTAAAGCACATTATCATTCTTCCTATTTGACACTTATTTGAGCTACTTTTGCAAAGCCATTCCAGAGTTGCCCTAGGATTTCTACGTGTCCTCTTCTTCTTCTTCCTTCTCCTCTTCTTCCTCTTCCTCGTCCTTCTTTTTATTGTAGAAAAAAACATAACATGGGATCTACCTTCTTAACAAAATTTTAAGTGTACAGTACAGTATTGTTAACTCTAAACACACTGTTGTACACCTGATCTCTAGAACTTTTTCAGCTTGCATCATGAAATGCTATACCTAATTAACAATAACTTCCTATTGCTCAATCCCCTCAGCCCCTGGCAACCACCCAACTGTTTCCATGAGACTACTTTATATTCCTCAGGGAAGTAGGATAATGCAGTATTTGTCTCTGTGATTGGCTTATTTCACTTAGTATAAAGGTTCCAAAGGTCATTCACGTTGTAAAATGACAGAATTTCCTTGTTATTTATGGATGAATAGTATTCCATTGTATGTATGTATATGTCCCATTTTCCCTCTAGGATTTTTCTTTCTGATTGCCATGCATTATCTCATGATATATTCCCATTACTGGAAGTAGCTTGGGTAAAATTTCTTCTCCTTGGAACCAACACACCACTAAGTTGGTACAAAAGTAATTGTGGTGTTTGCCATTACTTTCAATGGCAAAGCCTATGAAGTATCATTATCCCCATTTTAACATTAGAAACTGAAGCTCGGAAGGATAAAATTCTTACCCCAAACCATAAAACTAAGGAGTAGCACAGACAGGCTTCAAACCCCAAAAGGTTTGCCCACAAAGCCTTGCCATCATGTCCCATTCCAGCTTTAAAGTCCTAAAGGTCTGTGATACCCTATTACTAACTGAAAACCATAGGATAATATTTTTCAGAATATTCTACCTTTAGTCCATTTGGATAATAAGGCTGCTTTGCTTGTTCCAGTGTGAGAAACAGATGAGAAAGTATCATTACTGTTTATAGATGAGGAAACCTAACATCCAATCCAAACTGGTGACTGTAAAAAGAAAACCAGTGCAGAGGAGGGGGCATATGATCTAGAACCTGCCTTCTCCACTTACAAGTGCATAAACTTTGGTGTATCACTGATACAGAAGGAGAAATAATGACATTTTTGTCATAAAATAATTTGAGAATTAAGGTTAAATGAAATTTAGCCCAGTAATTGGCAAATAAAAAGTATTCAATAAATAATTGTCTTCTTTCCCCTTCATTCCAGGTGCCATCATCTCCTTTTTAAAAATTAAATAAAATTGTCCCTAAAATTCATCAAACTCTCCCAGGTCAAATTAAATTGTGAATTGCATAGGTATGATTCATCCTATAGGATTTCCTTAGATTTAAAGAATGTCATTTTATCCAGGACTACTTATGTTTATTTATGCTCACTTATTAATTTATTTCCACCCCATCTTGTTCTAAAAGGTATTTGGGGCAGACAACTCAAATCTTAAATCAAATTGCATGGACATAAACTGTGATATAAACATAATACAGCTCACTTTTCAGTGGTCTTCTGGGGAAACAATTACCTATAGAAAAGGGAAGAAGTGGTGAGGCACAATGATCTGGAAGTCAGATATATTTAGAATTGAGTACTGATTTGATCATAAAAAAGTTAGATTGTATGAAAATTGCCTTCTCTGAGTCTCAGTTTCTATAGTTGTAGAATGAGGAAGAAAGACTAGTCGATCCATCATTTTCTTCTAAATTTTTTGATGCAAGATTTTCTTCCCCCAAATACTTAAAAAGTACATTTCTTGATCATGTACCAAGCTCACATTAAAAAAAACAAAAGATGGGTTCAAGCTTCCCAACATACTGCTAGAAAATTCAGAGAATTTCAGAATGTACCATCTATAGCCTTTTAAAGGAAAATAAAGAAAAAGCCAACCAGAAAAACTATGAGTTTCTATCTTTCCCCTGATGTGAAATGAAATTGATATTGGCTGTTACTGCCAGCTGCTGTCGCACCGCCCAACCTCCATCGCTCTCAAATCTGGCAGTGCTGTCTGATCTATGTCCCTACAACATTTACAAGCCGGGAAGGCAAGAACAGGAACTTCACAATTAGATCAGAATCTTAAGTCCTAGAACCACTCTTTACCAACCATGAAAGCATTAGCAAATTACTTAAAATTTCTGAGCCTCAAGTGAGATTAAACTATTTCATAAAGTTATTACATTAATTAAATGATATTTGAAAATTCTTAGGATTCCATAGGTATTCAATAAGTGGTAATTATTAATAGTTCCTTCAAAGCACTAATCTTACTATGTGACTTCTATTCACAAAAATCCTCCAGTGACTCCTTCCCACTTTAGAATCAAGATTTTTCTACTCATCTCTGCTTTTCAAAGTCCAGATAATTTTACTATTGCTTATTGTCTAAATATATGTAAGCCTATGTGATTCTTTGTCTTTGATACCATCTTGGCTTATGACTCTGTCTTATTCCTTTATTTGCTGCTTTGGGAAGAGTAAAGATTTAGGCAGACTGAGTTTGAATACAGACTCTACCACTTCATATCTATGGGATCTTTTCACTTAACCTAGATCCCTCTTTTAAAAATGATTGTAATTCGAGGACTGTCATACTATCTTCAGTGCTTATAGCTAAGGGCCCAGAACGTAATAGGCACTCAGTAGTTGGTAGTGATGGTGATAATGAGGGTGATGATTTTTCTGGCTAAGCCATATATATTCTGATTATAAAGACACTTGAACAGAAATACAGAGAATAAAGATTTTCCCTTTCAGTATTTCAATCAAGTCTTAAATAAATCAATACTGACTAACTCAGCTTGTGTGTATTTGTCCGGAACTACTAGAGTTTCTAATACCTGAACCACATATACTATCTTAGGCTGGTTTTTTATGTAAATGAAACATTCACCAACCAGATGTCTTGGAGGTTGTCAGTAGCATATAATCATTAAAAGCACAGATTCTGCAGGTAAATGCCTAGCTTTGCATCTGTCACTAACTGTGTAAGTTCAAACAAGTTATTTTACCTTTCCTTGCCTCAGTTTATATAAATTCTGGATACTAATGACAACTATGTTATAATTAAATAATTAAAATTAAGTATGTATATACTTATTTACATATATAGTAAGTATATATAGAAGTATGCTTATTGAGAGTATATAATGGCCAGGAACCATTCTAAGCACTATATACATCAATACACAGGTATATAAACCTATATATACTTGCTTAACCCCCGCTCACCCCGTGATGTGCAGCCCAGTTCCTAACAGTCCATGAGCCAGTACCAGTCTGTGGCCCTGAGGGTTAGGGATCAGTGCTCTAAACTGTTAAATTATTTAGTTTATTCTAAAGAGATTTAGTGCTGCAATCAAGATCATGAAACATTTCCTTACTAAGGAAGTTGATAGAACCCAAGGCTCCCATCCTCAAATGCTCATTCTTATTTAACTGCCCCAGTTCATTCTCTATGGAAAGTTTCCCTCTTCACAGCATTGATTAAAATTCTGTGGCTGTTCACTACTCAGTGCTCACACCTGCCTTTGTCCCAGCCAGTGCGAATACTCAGGACTGGCACAGAAAGGGAAATTCAGTGAGGAATTGCAGGAGCACAAGATAACAGATTTTGCCGAGAAGAAGCCATAGCACTAATAGCTGTCCTTGACTGAGCAATACTCAAGTTCCAGGCACTGTGAACACTTTGCATGCATTATCTCATTCAGTTCTTTGTAACAACGCCGTGAGGTAACTATCATTCCCCTCATTTCCAGGTGAGGAAACATGCTCAGTGAGTTTAAGCAACTTGCCCAAGGTTTCATAGATAGAAGTGAAGCATCAGGATTTGAATAGTCTGTCTGATCCCATAGATGACTCTTAAACACTACACATACAGATTGCCAAAACATAATTTGGCAGGAGCTTTGCATAAAGTCTTCTTTTAAGCCTGTTTATCAATGACTTTTTGAAATGTGATATAGACAATTCAATTAATACGTCACAGGGGAAGAATGCTAGATGTGGGTGGGCGCAGAAGTCAGTAAGGGCATCTTGAGCTACAATAGTTTCTGACCTTACATAACAGAGATGTATAAAATGTTCCGTGCCAAGACATACGATGTCATCCTCTCACTGGATGACACTCACTAGGTGATTCAAAGCTGTCATTCCCAATATTGTCATGGTATCCTGGCAACTGATTCAGGTCAGAATTCCTGCATGTTAATTATTGCAAAACAGTGGAAAGAGCCTCTCACTCTCAGAATTCAAAAAATCCTTAGAGTTCATCTAGCCCAATCCCTTTCATTTGATAGGTTAAGAAACTGAAGGCTTACTGGCATTAAAACACTAGGCAGCAACTTGAATGACTCTCAACAACAACAAATGGAGTGAAAGAAGCAAGACACAAAAGATTATATGGCATATAGTTTCTTTTATAAGTCCCAGACAGACAAGACAAACCTATAGTAATAGAAGCTCAAACAGCAGCAATGTCTATGTCTGGGGGAAAGAGGCAATGACTGTAACGAGGCACAAGAAAAACTTCGAGGCAATAGAAAAGTTTTATACTTGGATCTAAATGGCAATTACACGGATGCATGTCTACATAAATATCATTAAACTGTATACTTAAGATCTGCAAATTTTAATGTATAGAGTTTGCCTTAATGAAAAGAAAAAAAACCTGCCTATATTTTAAGACACCTGTCTGAATTTCATTCTTTATTGAATAATACCTAGAGATGCTTTTCTGGTACATTTAAAATTAAGTTTAGAATTGGAAACAAGGAAAATTGAGATAACGAGCAGAGAGCAAATTTACTCAAGATCATGTGATACAGAAAAAGCTAGAATTAGATTTTACATTTCCATGCCATAATGACTTAAAAATCAATTGATTTTTAAGAGGGTGAATGGATAGACAGAATTAAATGTAACACATTATTTACCCTTTCTGAATCTAGGGATGATAAAAATGAAAATCATTTGACTATTTTAAATCAGTATTTCTCAAAATACTTCAATAAAAAATGAGATACTTACAATTGCACCATTAGAAAAAAGCTTCTAGGCTGGGCTCAGTGGCGCACGCCTGTAATCCCAGCACTTAGAGGTGGGTGAATCACTTGAGGCCTGGAGTTCAACACCAGCTTGGCCAACATGGCGAAATCTCATCTCTAATAAAAATACAAAAATTAGCCAGAAGTGGTGGCGCATGTCAGCAATTCTAACTGCTTAGGAGGCTGAGGCAAGAGAATCGTTTAAACCCTGGAGGCGGAGGTTGCAGTGAGCCCAGATCACGCCACTGCACTCCAGCCTTGGTGACAGAGCAAGACCCTGTCTCAGGAAAAAAAAAAGGAAAAAAGCTTTCTAGAGTCCAGTGTGTTTGCCAATTTTAGTCTAAGCAAATTAAGTAACTTTGCTTATCTGCAGAACTTCTTTTTAAGTGCTAAAAAACATTTCTAGACCAAAGGGATTCAGCTAAATGAAATTCCTACAGGAAAATAAAGGTATGTAGCATTTTCTAAAACAATTTGATCACTAAATCCTCTCCAGATTAGAACGCTTACTAAAATCTCACAAAGCAGAAATGTAGATCAGATAGAATGTTTCTATATCCTTTGGGAACTATGCTGTGTTAATAAAATTTAACTTTGTTACTGTCATTGAGTTAATAAACCATAAGTTGCCCCCTTTCAGAGGGCATTTCATCCTTCATTGGAATTTTTCCATAGAGAGACTTCAAGAACTATCAATTACATATTGTAGCAATAAATAAAAGTTCATTAATTTATGAAAATATTTTTATTGAGAAACACAAATCTTTTGTAGATCTCAGTGATCATCTCAACAGCTTGCTATAAGTAGGAAGAGCCATCTGATTTTCAAGGATGAGGGAAAGCATCAAGTTTGGCCAAGGATAACTGGAGTAAAAATAAATGAAATGAGATGAGTGAGATTCCACTTTTACTAACCCCCAAACTCAAATTTAAACATTGTTTTTATTATTAATAAGTTTAAAGGATGTGAGACTCTAAAGAAAAAGTAGTTAGATACATTTTGAAGTTTATGAAATGGGGGAAGTGAAATATATATAACAATGGCACAAAGCATGGACGAAAATGAAAGTATACTATCATAAGATTATTATGTACTAAATGGAATGGTATAATATTTAATAGTAGACTATACAAGTTAAAGATATATATTGTAAACACTAAAATAAAACTTACAAATTTTTTAAAAGATATATAACTATTAAACCATTAGTGGGGATAAAATGGAAAATCATTTTAAAAAATTCCAAAGACAGCAGGGAAGGGAACAAAAAAAAAGACAAAAAAAAAATTATAAAATGTATGGTAAGATCATAGACACAAATCCAGTATAAAATGAGTATCTACCTTCAATGTAACTGGT